>JAMKCH010029103.1:0-17895 GCA_023653785.1 Ophioderma brevispina
ATTGATTTCATATCTCTGATCATACCTTAAACCATTATAATACGTTCAGAATATCAGAGAGAAGCAAGTTTAGATATAACTCGGTAATGTTAGTATCAGACCAAAAATGGGACTAATATCGTCTGTCGCTTTCTTAACACTTTTTAACTACACCAAGAATGATAATTGCAGGAAATAGCTTAAAGTGCTGATAAGTCTGTAGAAAATCTCGTAAGTGATCTTTTCTAACTGAAAAAAATGACAGAAAATGAAGAAAACAAGTGTTCAAATTAGGTAATCTCCTTTTAATTACGTGTTGTATAAGTTTCCCTACGGAGAGTAATGACTAAAAAAAAAAATTATGCGTTTTTATCCTTATTACCTGCTTGTTTGTCTTACGATTTGCATGGGAGGTTAGGATCGAAATGAAAAATCTGATTTTTGATTATCTTTTCATTATCCGATTTGGCAAATTATGATAGTGCCCCTTTTAGTGCATAGGGTTTTCCTGCACTCCGTTTGTGGCAGAAGGACACCGTCGAATAACTTTCCATAAGACTTTTTTACATGACACGTGTCACGCGTAAGACTACCTTTGAGACATTGTTATTACTGAGGGAAAATGTGAAAGATATTGATCGGTTCGGAATTTTGGGCGAAACATTGTTTCCTGCGTGGCAAAAGCGGCTATTTGTTTTTTGCTAATTTGTACTTTTTGTTTTAGTTAAGAGTAGAAAAATGGATTAATAGGTTTGAAGCCGCAAAATAGGGTTTGAATACATTTTTTACATTTTTCTGAGACCTTGGTCTGACCATATAGCCGTGTGTCCCCAAAAAACGCAACACTGGTGCCAGGCACGATAAGTTTTGAACACAAACACGTGACTACTTATTCTTTGTTTGTAAGGTAGATGGACTGTTAGCTAATATCCCTGAAAAGTTCATAAAGGTTAGTCCAATATTTTTTAAGATCTTAAACCCCAGAAATCAGTAACCTGCATGACCCATTTAACCAAATTTGAGGCGCTATTAACTACAAGAATTACGGCATCTGTACGGTTTTTTGCGCCCAGAACCACCCAATATTAATCTCCTATTCCAACACCATTTTTCCCCCTTTTTTTAAAAAGACAGGTCCTTCAACAAAATTACATATGAAATGTTTCCACTGTAACAACAGCTAATAATTTAGCATTTTTAACATACTTAGAAGATGGAATTAGGAATTATGATCAAACCATACTCTCGTATTGTCAAATAGAAGTGATAGAGATACTCATTCCTCACATTTTGTGACGTCACACAAAGATTATCTTAACCAAATTTAATATCAGAATGAATATACTGATATTGTTTATTGAGTTTTGTGTTGAAAACATGTTTTAACTTTTCATAAATTTGAGAATGTACATTATTTTCAGTACAAGCAAGTTGCAGCCCCAACGTCATTTCTCATTTTATTACTGTGGAGGTTTGTCTTATGACTTAGTCATCGTTTTTATATCTGCTTGAAACATATTTTCTCCCCATAAATTAATGTTTTTATATTATCAGTTAAAGAATAATTATGTAAATGCAGTCATTTGACCCGAAGAAGTTCTTGCAAGAAATTTTGCAAGTAAATGTTGATTGCAATCATATTGTATTTGCCATGATTTTCTTCCTTGCCAGTCTTGATGTTAACCAGCTCCCATTTTTTGTAAAATGGGGTCTGCGGGTTACTTGAGTGGTTGGGGTTCATATCTTGAAATATTGAATTTACCTTTATGAACTTTCAGGATATTCTAAAAGTCCCATCTGTACCTTACAACCAAGATAAGTATAACACTTGCTTTTGTTCAAAACTTACGCGCCTGCCGCCATGTGTTTGCTTTTTTTTTTGGGGGGACACACGTATATTCCATCATTTCTACATGGACCTCCATATTTTGTAGTGATATGTCAAGTATTGGGCCTATACGCCTACATCAAAAATCAAACACATACAATTTTAAAGTTTATTACTGTGAATCACAATTGATTTCTTTTCACCCAAACTGCTGTAAAAATAATTTATTTTCGTGATGTGCTTTGTAATTTAGCGGTTTTCATTTAATTTCGCGTACTAATCTAACACTTGCCCCTCAACCTAACCCTTAAACTAATACCTAATTCTAATTTTAAATTATTTATTCAATTTGTGCGAGTTCGCCCCTCTCTGGACCGCTCAAAGCCTTTTCGCAAATCTTTCCCTTTTCTTTGTTACCATTGATTTCGGGATATTTCCTTCCGAACTATGCGACGTTGATTGTCAATGATGATGTCACCGTTCGCTTAAAATAGTTCCAGAATACTACTTGATTGGAACTGATCATAACCATTCATTTATGTGTTTGTGGTAACGGCTTCAAAACAAAGCGACTACAGCCTGACGCCAGTATCCCTGATACCGCTAGCTTGGGACTGATGTAAGATGGCGAACACTCTTGCTGCTGTTAAAAACTGCCGGTGTTGGATCCCGGTGTAGGATTACTCGAGCTAGCTGCACGTACTGTGCTGAGTATGACTATGGAGCGTATTTTGAAAGCTCCGGCTCACTGGTCTCGTGTACCCGATTAGTTCCCAATGCAACCCTAAATATACGAGCAAACCAGACGCATTCTTTAATTTAATCGGAATGACGTTTTTCGTATGGACCGCTCTATTTTATGATGCGAGTACTCCCAATTAAAAACGTTCATCACGGGTAGAAGTTCCGTTTACTAGTACTGATGTGATACGTTTTACTATAAATGTTTAATTTTCATCATTGTATTGAACGAATGTTTGCATGTTTGTATTGTAGTACACGTAGTTTCAATGCGCCAGCGTTCAGCCAGGTTCGCCGAAAGTTTAGCCCTAATTGTGCAGTAATGGTGGAAGGTGCCTGTCATTTGTCAGGTAATAGTTCCCGAGGTAATTCTTGTCTTAGACCTAGGGGTGCGTTCCCCTAAATTCTCGCGTGAATTTTGGAAATACACTTTAGTTTCTGGCTTGAAATTGGGATGTTCGCCCACGCGTCCACATTGCGTGCATGATGATACGCTGTGTCAGGTCCCAGGAGTCATACTTTGAATTTAATGTTCAAAATCACTTGTATGTCTGTGAGTGGCAGTTGACTGGTCACTGCAGTAACGAATATTTGATAAAATGACCGACGTATGCCCTAGTCTCATATTCAGTGGTTTTGTGCAGGAAGGTGGGAATAACTTTTACTGGGGACTTTTAATTTCGGCAGATCTTGGCTACAACTAGCCCATCGGGCCATCTCACATACCGTACGGACTAACTCGCACTCGCAGCTATCGAGTGAACTATTTGCTTTAAATCGTATGCTAATTAGGCCGTGCAAAAATCGATATGGTAATTTTGACGGGCGACGTCCACGATATGGCAGTATCTGTAAACTTGTCCTCGATGAAATTGGGCGGTGCTTACGTGACGAACATACTATTTATTGACACTTAGCTTGTCAGGGAATACCAATTGCGCCAAGACCCTCGGCTCCGCCGGCTCCCGCCTTCGGCGATCGACGCGTCTTCGCGCGCTCGCGGTTGGTGGATACAAATGCGAGGCGTCTTTGACAAGACTACTGGATAAGAGTCTGTAGCATGCTCAGGGTATGGTTACAGGCACATTATAAGCTATTATAACATTATGTACGGATTATCATCCTTATTATACTATTTAATTAACACTCCCGTTTGTATTAGTGGTCCCTATGGACCCATCCCCAAAGAAAAAATTAAACTTACACAATATTAGATGAATGTAACATACCGAAATTAAAGCATCAAACTGGCAAGGTCATTTTATTCACTCTTGAAATTATGGGTGAATTTTATTATAGATTTAATCGCCTTTGCCTGGACAAATGCTACAATTTTCATCAATATAGAATTTTCTTGTTACCAGGACTCAAATGTCAAACATGTAAATTCAAGTGTTCTCTCCCGTTCTCTCTCCTCTCTCACCCTTTGTTTTCCTCTCTCTCCAAATTCGCTTAATGTTAACCTGCGAACTGAATCGTCTCCTTTGTATCTTGGAGTTTCTTCATTGACGACAGGCTGTATCTAAATTCCCCAGGCGAACTTTTGGTCGAGCACCCGACGCCATTTGAAAAAAGGGCAAGCGTGGCAAAGTGATTCAGATAGAAGTTTAACACTCATACTTCGAAGATTCATGGTGGAGTTCAAAACAGTCAAAGTCGACAAACGAACATATTCCAATGAAGAGGAGTTGGTTAAACGTTTCAGTGTGCCAAACAATATAAAAGTATCAAAAATCAACAAAACCACTCTCCCAAGATTTTCTACACAAGTCTTTATCAGACTGATGGTAAACGATTTAAAGACTTTTTTGGATTTACACTCTCCACACTGATACCCTTTTCGGACTGTACACTCCCTATGGGCACAAACAAACCTACTCTATGAAGCCTTTATAAAAGATTTAGTCACCGACGCTAGTCACCGACGGCAATATGCGCATGTGGTAGTCATTCCTATATATGCAAATAACCATAAAGACTTCGGCTATCAGTAGTGCTCGACAGCCCGGCTGACTGACCTAAGTTTAAATAAACCACGTTGCAGTATACACTAAACCGAATGCAGTAAATCGTGTGTACATACCCTTCTTAGTCAAAACACCATTCCGTGCATATAATTATGACAGCAATCAATACTCCATGCATTTACCAATTCAAACTTGGTTCCACTGCCGGAAAAGCAGCATATTTGCCAATGTCAGCATAGTCAACTTTCATGTCACCCTACATAGATGAGACAGTGTGTTCGGAATTGACCGAGTGGCACCGACACAAATAGTACAGCTCACTAGTAACATTATATCACGCATAATATACGATTATTTAGGAGGTACTTTTCAACCCAATTCTGGGATTGACTCATGGCGCAACTTACACAAAAACGACACCAAAATTCTGAAAGTCTGATTTTAAATCGGTTGTCAGCTCAGTAGCCGAGACCATCCCGGATTTCCCCATTATCATTGCGCTTTTATAATTTTGACTACCGGGATCTAAGAAGTCTCTCGAACGTCATGAACACACATGCCTAGAATTTCCGAAATTTCCCCAAGCTTGTATCACAAATATGACGTCACATTCAGTTATGAGGTAATGAGCGGCGCTATTCATTGTAATTGTTACGAAAGTTTGTTCGTGCAGGACGTAATCCTTGTTCTCTGCATTTTGTTGTTTACTGCCTCTTTTTTGTTGTGCTTCCTTCTGAAATACTTATCGTGATTATGCATCATTATATTTACTTACTTGTCATTACTCCTGACCCTGCAATCACATAAATATTTTACTGTACTAGAAAAAGTTGGGTAGTAAAAATTGTTGTTAAACCTCATCATGTAAGCAACAATGCAACCGTTTGTAGCAGTAGTGTTCAGAACCACTTCCATGTGAGGCTCAAAGTAGAAACTGTTTTGCGGGATGAGAACGTAACGTTCTTGTGCATGCGCCAGTGTGGGCGGTAATTAGTCCTTGTAGAACCTATCACTGAATACGTGGCCTTATTAGGTTTAAAGGTGTATATGACGAACACTGCAACGCCCCACCTGACAATTTCTTTTATTTCCTTCAAGAGTCAACAAATTGGGGTAGAAGCACATACAAACAAATTTACAGTGAAACAGGGATGCAGCTGTATCATCTTGACTGCATGTTATAAAAAGGTTTATTCAGAGTCACTTTTCATTTTCCTTGTGCGTGGCATGGAAGTCCTGGTTCTTCAACATTTACGTTTGTGTGTACTCCTGGATCACCTCTATCGTTGCATATGAAGGGTAAAACTACAGGTCATAAATTTGTCATCCAATTTTTGAATTTCCCGCTGGCATGATAGGACATAAGTACCAAGCAGTCCGTTTCAATGGCGACTTCCCATATGGAAACACTATAGCGGTACACGGCACGCCGCTTCCACACTTCCAGTATTGTGTTCATCTGTCTCCTCCTGTCCTGCACTCAATTTCACAAATTTTGGCATACATGTTGGTTGACAAGGTTCCCTGATGCTTGTAGATTCATAAAATATAATTCCAAGATTTCCAAAATGTTAATTTACACATACGATTGGCCGATAATTTCACACGTCCACTGAGAAATTCGATCACAACTATACGCTTACCCGCGCAAAGACTAGATCCAATCTTGTGACTTGGCGCGAGTGGCTTTGTTACTGATACTATATGTTTTCATTGTCTTTTTTTCGGATTTCCGAAAGTGTTAGCATTTATTCTTGAGTACGACTGACTAAGGAAATTCCGAACAACTCTAGAACTAATAAATCGACATTGAGCGGACGTTGGACGGTATTTTTTAATGGGGGGGGGGGTGTGGCAGAAACAACCAATCAAGAGCTTTGAATTACTGTTATAGCCAAAATGTGTTCTGATTTTCAGGTCACTCTACCAGCTTTTCATGAAATCTAATTGGGTATTCAGTCTGGGTTACTTCTAGCCCAAAGTCCGGCAATGTTTAAGAGGTGGCGAAGTACTGGCAGCTTTCCATGAACACGCTGCCAGCCCAGTTTCCAACTGGGTATAGTTCACTGCCAAGCCACTACTTGATGTTAGACCTGCAAACGAGGTGCTCTCTTCTCTTCATGGCTATCTGATGTGGTAAGCAATGGTTCTTGCTCCATTGATGTTTATGATTTCATTTTGGTATTTCCTGCCTGACACAATCTCCAGGAAGTACAGCTATATATGCCGATGCATTGGCTATCCTTACCACACACAAGGAATGGAAGATGATTGAAAGCACCCGAATGCAGTACATGAGCATCCTGGCTCTGTACTTGCGGTAGTGGCGACTGAAGTACTTCCACTTGAACAACAAGGGATGGAGTGAAGTGAGCAAGATTTGTACATTGATGTAATTAAGGCGCTCGTATCACATACAAGGCAATTGCCACGATTTCAATCGTCTATGTTGCTCAAAAATAATGGCGGTCTATTTGAAATTCAAAATGTCGGCCAAACCAAAATCCCTTACTAATACAGGGTGCTTTTAATGAATTTTCGGTATCACAAACATAGGTGTTTCCACCATATTTAATCTTCTGTGTTGCTCACAGGCCAAGATTACAACACTGGACAGTGGTGACCATCTTGAAATGCAAGATGTCGTTAAACCAAAATTGCTACACTAATACAGTGACTTCAATGAATTCCCGGTATCACAAACATAGGAGGTTTTTGTCACTAATTTTTAATTTTCTGTGTCGCTCACAAGGCGAGATATAGACCAAAATATTAAGACAACGGCGGCTAGTAGTTTAAATTTCAAAGACGCTAAACCAAAATAGCTACAACGTAATGTGGTGTTATATAAGGCTTCTGAGTATACCTGGCAGGACAAAAGAACAAATGAAGTGGTGTTGAGAATATTGGTTCAGGCCTATGTTAAAAACTTATAAGCGGAGGAAGCTGAAATATTTGTCACATTAGAGAAGAGAGAACAGCATTGTAGCAGCAAGTCATTCAGGGTGCCGTGAAGGTCGTAGATGAAGAGGTTCCCGCACCACTTGGGACAGATGGAGTAAAGGAGTGGCCTGAAAGGAGTATGGCAAAAGCTAGTACACGTTTGGCTAGGGACCGAGAAAATGGCGATCTCTTGGTGAAACCCCAGCAGTGTCTTTTGGGCACTCATTAACCTGAGAGAGATATTGGTTTTTAATGGAATCTCGATTTGGATCACACACATATATATTGTCCAATGTTATTCTTCTGGGTCGCTTACAAGTGAGATGTAGGGCGAAATATGATTAAAATGGTGGCCACTTTTCAATTCAAAATTGCCCGGAGATGTTAATAAAAAATGGTACCTTAGAAACCTTGTTTTTTTAAATTCTACTATCTCTATCTATCTAGCCGGCTGCATCCGAGATGCGTTCACATGTAGCCCAATGTCCTGTCCATCATCAAGCCGGGGATGCCAGCACCCCAAAATTGATAAAGTTACCGCAGCCAAAAATAACATTTTGGTACGAAAATCCCGCTGGATCAATCATCAAAATATCTGATAAAGTATAATTTTACATCGGTGACATTGTGGAGTACAGAACTATTTCCAGAAGTCCTGATTTGATAATCAGCGCATGGGGTTGAAATAGCCGGAATCGCCGGTAAATTTTCGTTATGCCGAATAGCTGTAATGCTATTGACATATTTCTTCAAAATTATTAATGTACACAAGTACCAGGGGTTCCGTGATTATATAGAATTAGTGCTGTACACGATCGACACAGTCTTGTTATTGTTAATTTTGTCATCTCGAAATAACTGTAATCGTAAAGCAGATGCACAATGTCCATGTGGTCTTACTGCCCAAAATTTAGTATGGCTTGTATTACTTATTCCATGACTAAACGAGCCGGCTGTCTGCTCCCGGAGTCTTCTATCGCGTAATTTCGTAATTGGACAAACCAACATATTTTCAACAGATAGACGGAAGATAAATATTCCTAAAAATTGAAGACTTACTTAACTCAAGAATAATAGATCAAAACAAAAGAGGGAAACAAGCAACCGAATTCTGGTAAAAAAATTGCAGAGGAATGATCAGTACCGCCGAGGGGGGGGGGGGGGGGGGTCAAAGGGTGGTCCCTAGGGGGCCAGGGGTCCTAGAGGCTCTAAAAAAATAAAAGTTCAGCCCTTGGGTGGTGATAAAAGTCAGGAGCAGAGAGGGAGAGAAAGTGAGAGAGGAGTGGTGGAGAGAGAGAGAGAGAGAAAGAGAGCGTTGGCGGATTACAGAAGGGGCCATTTCCCCTCTGCGACAATGATACCTAGAGGCCTAACTTACGTTGAGAAAATATTGTAACCCCGAAATTTTCCATTTTTTTTCGC
The DNA here is from genome assembly GCA_023653785.1 of Ophioderma brevispina. Classification (NCBI taxonomy): domain Eukaryota; kingdom Metazoa; phylum Echinodermata; class Ophiuroidea; order Amphilepidida; family Ophiodermatidae; genus Ophioderma; species Ophioderma brevispina. The sequence goes on from JAMKCH010029103.1 coordinate 8,881, forward strand.
GCGTAACGAGCGGTTTGAAATAAATTAATGCAGGACTTGGGTTGAGAAATTACACAAAAGCAATTAAGAATTGTTTTATAAAAAGGTTGGTCATGAATTTGAATTGTCGGGTTCCGCGCTTGTGCTGCAACCATCCCCCGTGCCCCGATATGAAACTCTCCATGAAACCTGTTAGCCTATTAGTATTATTTCAAACAAAAACTAAAACCATCAGTTATATTTGACTTTTTAAAAACCGTTATAGTATCGCTATCATTAAAAAGTGAAATTTTTCTATTTTCTCTATTTGTTTCTAACAAAATTTTCAGAGAAAATGGTTTGTTTTTGAATGCGAAACATATGCAAGGGTTCCGCGCTTAGCGCGGAGGGGGGGGGAACCCCTCCCGCACCCACCCCTGGGCCGTCTCATAAACACTCATGAACAATTCGAACACAAAAACCCAATAACATGATTAAGTCGTATCAATTATATAATTTACAGCTCCCAACAACCCCCGTCCGCGGAGAATGGCCGCTTCGCAGCAACTATAAGATTAAAAATACACCCGACCCCACCACCACCAAGGGGTTCGGGCAACGAGTTGGTGTTAAAAGGGCCGTAACTCCATTTTCCCCCGGGACCGCAATTTCTCTCGGCCGGCCCTGGGAATGATGCTGGATTTCAGCGATTACGGACAGTTGAGGACCGAACATGGCATTGCATAACATGTTCAATAATGGGGACTGGGCTGCGGTAGTGATGCTGCGCAACAACTACAAAAAAGTCAAGCTCTTTGTTGGTAATGTCGTCAAACAGGACCAACCCGCAAGGGGGAACTCACAGTCCAACATTCATCAGATCATGTTAGCGATAGTTGTGGCAGGACGCCAAACCATTAAAAACAACTCAGGTCATGCGTATCAAATAGTGTTTATGTAGGTTCAAAATTAAGTCCCATTCTAGAAGTTTGGGTAAGAAGGTTTGACAAGGTGTTTTTGTATTTTCAAGGGTTGCTAAACAATATTTTTGGGGGTCCAACCTCTGGAAATTTGGGGAACTCCTCCCGCTAGAGGGCGTTTTTCAAAATGGCCACCAAATTCCAGAAAATGGCATATTCAAAGCTAAAAAACAGCTAGCTATAGTTAATATGAAGTAAATTTTTGGGTAATTGCTTAATGCTAATTATTGTGTAATGCGATTCCAATAATTAGAATTATGGTAATAAGTAAACGTAGATGGCGCGTTTTCAAATGGCTGCCCAATTCTGCTATATAGCCTTTTTTGGGGAACCGTTAGATGGTTGTTGTTTGGGGTGTGGGCGAAAGAGAAGACATTTCTGGGATGGGGAAGATCCTGAGGAGAGATTGAACGATGTGAATGTAATAGCTGATCGGGATAATGAAGGAGAGAAGATAGGTGTAGTGGTACATCAATTACTATTAGTTAATATAAGTATAAATCAAAGTGAGATTTTTGAAGGTAATTTGTTTACATTTTCAAGGATGCTGACAAGATTATTTGGTCGCGAACCTCTGAAATGTGGGGAACTCTCGCTCGAGGGTCGTTTTCAAAATGTCCGCCCAATTCCCGAGAAAAATGTATATTTAAGCTAGAAACGGGTAATCTGAGAATCCAAATGAAAATGAATTTTGGGTATTTCTGATGCTCTTCCTATTATCATACTGATATTTAAATAATAGATTTTATGATATTACCTTTAGAGGGCGCTTTTTTTTCAAAATTGCCGCAAATTTGTCCAGAATGGCATATCTAAGAGTCCAATGAAATCAAATTTCGGTGTTTCTTATTGCTAGTTATGTATTATGCGATTGCAATAATCGAAATTATGATAAAGTACCCTTGGAGGGCGCTTTTTTTTTTCAAAATGGCTGCCAAAATTCTGTATAATGGCCTTTTTGGGACGCGTTACTAATTAATTATTAATGGATCCAATTATAAATCAATGTGAAGAGTTTTTGGATATTTGTTTACGATTTTCAGAATGCTGGACGAGATTATTTTGGTCCAACCTCCTGGAAATGTGGGGAACTCCCTAGAGGACGTTTTTCAAAATGGCCCCAAAATCCAGAAAATTGCATATTAAAGCTACAAACAGCCATCTAAGATCCCATTAAATCAAATTTGGTGTTTCTTAATGCTAATTATTGTGTTGCTATTCCAAATATTAGAATTTAGATAAGTACCCGGCTAGAGGGCGCTTTTTCAAAATGGCTGCCAAAATCCATATAATAGCCTTTTTGGGGGCTTGTTTCCATTATTATCAAATCAAGAGAAAACTCAAGTGAAGGATTTTAAAGATGTTGTTTGTATTTTTTTCAGGATGCTGAACAGATTTTTATGTCCAACATGTGGGAAATTCCACCAAAAATTCCAGAAATGAACAGCTAAAAACAGCTTCTAAGATCTAAGAGTGTACAAAGTGAACATCAATTTAATTATTTCAATACACAGATCAAAGTGCATATGTTTTGACAGTATGTGTTTATATTTTCAAGGATGCTGAACAAGGTTTTGTTTTGGTCAACCTCTGAGAAATGTGCTGAAATCTCGATAGAGGGCAGTTTCAAAATGGCCGCCAAAATTCCAGAAACCGCATATTAAAGCATATTACAGCTATCTGAGAATCAAACTGGAATCATTTTGGGTTGTTTCTTAATGCTCTTTATGATAAATGCCTCTAGAGGGCGTTTTTTTTTCAAAATGGCTGCCAAAATTCCAGAAAATGACATATTAAAGAGAAACCGTCCTCAAGATGTCACATTAAATCAATTTTGGTGTCTTCATTGATAATTGTTTTCCGCTATTCTAGTAATTGGAATTCCAACAGAGTTTTTTTTTCAAGGGCAACCCAATTCCACATAATAGCCGTTTTTTGGGGGTGGGTGCGTTATCAATGCATTATTTGACAAATACAAGTATAAATCAAAGTGAAGATGTTTGAAGTATTCGTGTAATTTTCAAGGATGCTTCCATGTTTTAGGTCCGACTCTGTAAAATGGTGGGCAATCCTCTCTAAGGGCATTTTTTTCAAAGGGTCCAACACAATTAACAATTACAGAAATGGCTTATAAGCTAAATATAGCCATACATGGCCATTTTGAAGTTCTCTACATTTCCCAAACGTTAGACCTAAAAATCTTGTTCAGCATTCTGAAAATATATATAAAAAACATCTTTAAAATCTTCACTTGATTTATATTTGAATTTGGATAATAATTGAAAACAGCCCCCCAAATGCATATTGACAGCCATTTTGAAAAAGCGCCCTCTAGGGTATTACATAAATTGTAATATTTGGAATAGCATAATACACTAAATAGCATTAAGAAACACCGAAATTTGATTTCTTTGGACTCTTAGATGGCTGTTTTTAGCTTTACTATGCACATTTGCTTGAATTTTTGGCGGCCATTTTGAAAAATTCCCTCTAGCGAGAGTTCCCCACAGTTCCCAGAGGTTTGACAAATAATCTTGTTCCAGCATTCTGGAAATGTAAACAATACCTTCAAACACGTTCACAATGATTTATAATTGTAATCCCCATTATCATTAAGTGATCACGGTCCCAAAAGGCCTATCAACATAATTTTGGCAGCCATTTTGAAAAAGCGCCCTCCGCGGTTACTATTATCATAATTTCTACTTATTGGGACTAGCATAATACAATAACTAAACATTAAGAAACAACCGAAATTTATTTCATTTGAACTCTTAGATGGCTGTTTTTTAGCAAATATTGTTCAGCACCCTTGAAAATTACATAAAACACCTCAAACCTTCTTCCCCCAAACTTCTAGAATGGGACTTTAATTTTGAACCCTTACTATTATTGACAAGTAAAAGAGATAAACTCAGTTTTACGGCAGACTCCGAGAACAGTTATGAAATATTTAATATCGTAGTTGAAGCGTCTCTGGACAATTTGTTTTGTTAGGGCGTACATCACCATGGACTGTTCTGTTATTTATCATAGCCTACATACATAATACATACATACATATACACACAATACATACATACAGACCGACATATATATGACCAGAATTACCCAGGATGACCTAAAGCCCGAAATCTTACAGATTCCAAAAACATAGAAAATTGTACCATGAATAGTTCATGATGTCAGTGCTTGTCTGGTCACTAGATAATAATCACTTCACAATTCACCACGGGGCCGCCCAAAGACCCTGTGGCTACTCCTTGACTGAATAGCACCTTTGGGAGAGTTTGCATGGTAACCAAGACCCTTATATGATTTAATTTTAAACCTGCATTCAGAGAGGTCCCAATGATGAATTTTAAGTCTTTTCCAAGTTTCCCTAATTAAGTCTTTTAGACTTCCTTGAAATTTGGAGAAGGTACATAAAGCTCTTAAGCAATGACGTAGGCCAATTGGTAGCCCTACTTTATCTAGTCTACTCAAGTGAGATTAAATAACACTAATACTACTAATGATCAGTAAATAATTTCCTGTATCAGGGCAAGGTACAATAATATAAGAGACTATATCTGTTCATTGTATGGTTACAGGCATATTATATAGACCCTAAACGTACGCGTATGGCAAGCCATAAAGCCATAACGTATTTCCGGCAACGCGTTGCGAGAAAGGTCTCACGCGGTTGCGACATTTCTTTCGGCCACGCGTTGCGAACTTTCAGCAACGCGTTGCGGTGTCGGCCAATCAAAATCATGAATTTCTGTGACGTATTTCAAACAAAAGTAGACCCCCACGCTTGCTAGATACTTTTGGGCAACGCGTTGGCAACATTCACAACGCGTTGCGAGCTTCACAACGCGGTTGCAATCTTCGCAACGCGTTGCAGCTTGCAACGCGTTTGCTAGATGTTTACAAGCCATAAGGGCTAACGTATTGGCCGCAACGCGTTGTGAGAAAGTCACAACTGCGTTTTGCTACATTTCGGGGCAACGCGTTGCACATTTTCAGTAACAAATGAGTTGCGACATTTTCGCAACGCGTTGCGTGTCGTCCAATCAAATCATGATTTCTGTGACGTATTTCAAAATCTCATCTCACAACGCGTTGCGAACCTTCACCACGCGTTGCAAACCTTTCACAACGCGTTGCGGCAAATACTTTATGACCCTTAGTGCCCTTCACACGCGTTGTGAAGTTTGCAACCCGCAGTTGGTGAAGCTCGCAACGCGGTTTGATGGCTTGCAACGCGTTGTGAAAAGCCATAAGGGTCATAACGATTTGCCGCAACGCGTTGTTGATCTATCTTTTGAAATCGTCACAGAATTCATGATTTTGTATGGCCGACGCCGCAACGCGTTTCCGAAATGTGCAACGCGTTGCTACTTCTCACAACGCGTTGTCGCAATACGTTATGACCTTATTGCCTTGTGGACCTTCGCAACGCTTGTAAAGCTCACAACTCGTTTTTGATCTCGCACGCGTTGTGAAGGCGTTGCAACGCGTTGTGATGTTTCCCACAACGCGTTTGCTAGATACTTTGCAACGCGTTGTGGTCTATTTTTTTTGAAATACGTCACAAAATTCATTATTTTGAAGTTGGCCCGCCCCGCAACGCGTTTGGCTGAAATGTACGCAAACGCGTTGCTGAAAGTGTTCTCAACGCGTTTCTCTTTCTCGCAACCGTTGCTCGGCAAATACGTTATGGCCTTTATGGCTGGCCATATACGCGTTAATGGTATCAAAATTTATAAAAATGGCTTGTTTAGTGGTGCATTTTTGATAAAACCAATAACCAATCACTCAAATTTACTTAGAAAAAGGAGTAAAATTACGTCAAATACTCTTTGCTTAGGTAGTCAAAATCAACCAAATATTTGCACAGGGTGTTTTTTTCTGCCAAGTGAAATACGCTCTTAGGGTAAGGTTTGGGATTGGCATACCGAGATGATCACCTTGGAATACAAGTGCTCCCCCCGTATCCATTCAATATCGTACGTCACTATCTCAGAAAATAAAGATGAACCGTGTTGTTTCCAGGCTGGTGGGTTTTCATGGACATGGTGTGTTTGAATTGCATGAAGATGTATTCGATTGCAAACCATTCACGCAGTCGCATTATGGGGATTCATTCGACACAAATACGCAATAACAGGTCTACGAGGACCTCATGCATTCAACGTGTTGGTGATATTCTCTCTCTTAAGTGGTAAGGATTTTTCAATAATAGCATTCACTTCCTTATTGAAATATATGCCTCTTGCGGCTATTCTGAAAATATTATCTAACTGGACGGACTGTGTTGGTTAGTGAGGCATACCCCACGTCCCTGCTTTTCGAAGTTGGACCTATACTGGGATGAGTGAGTAGTAAAGACATGTGAAAATAATAACCAGCAGTTACAGAGAACACCGCGATAATTGACAAATACATCGAGTTGGGCAAGCACACTAGTTGGTGGGTTGTTTGTTTGTGTTTTTAAACATGACCAATTTCTTTGCAGTTGTCTAAGTGTAGTATGGCAGACCGTAGTCCGACCCAAGATAAAAGGACATTGGTAGTTCCCCAAGTCCTTGATATAGATTATTTATTGTTATTACAGTAGGAGACACGTTGAGAGAAAAAAGAAAGAGGTCCATATGTACACCCCACCAAATATTTTCCTAACCTACCATTCTTAAACAGAACCTTAACGTAAATATAACTTATGAGTAGATATGGTACTCATACCGAGAAAAAACAAACTGCAAAACAAAGACTATCACCGATTACGCGCTCTTTTACTATTCTCTAAAGGGTTAATTCAGGTGCCATTACACGCACAACTTTCGCATTATGAGTGATTGATTAAGAATATAAGTGGAGTTCCATTATTTCGATTTCATATAGGGAAGTTCATGTGATCAGTCATATCAGGGACAGTTCATTATTTGTGAGGTGCTGGGAAAAAATAAAGGCCAAGGTTGTGTATCGCGAGTTATGTCATTTTGTTAAGAAGAGCAGGGGGTTATGTGAAATTGTTAGCTCCAATATTATTATTGCCTATATGAAATATATAGTTTAACTGCTAATTTCCTTGAAGTACTATTATACTAAAATTGTCAAAATGAAAACTAAGTTCCTGAACTTATTTGTGAGGCTAATATGATTGAGGAAAGGTCCCATATGGGTCCACTTAGGCACTTCTGGGCCTCAATAGTTAACCCATCTTAGCCCCCTTTTTTTTTGTCGCTGAGATTTACGATGGTCCATAATGGGTTATCTACTTGGGCAGTAGATGGGTGCTTTATGGGGCCCTTATGGGGACCAAGTACAAATCACACGTGTGTTAAGGCCCATATGATGGAAAAAAAGATTACAATTTTAATCGTTATTCTTTATTTCCCCATAATTTACTAGGACAGCATTTACATATCAATTAATATAGTTAGAACATATTACTGGACTTTTCCTTGTTTTGTTCGAACTGGGGCCTCCATTATCTTATGTCTAATGCTCTATCCAGTGGCCACGGGTACTCATGACAAATTGTGGTCACATTAGATTATTTGAGAGTATTAGTGAAGTTAAAATTATGTACACTTATATGTAATGGGCTTTATTTGACAGGGGAGATTTTAGTTACATATTAAAACGAAGCTACAATGGCCCCCATTAGGAACCCATGTTAAACACAAGTAAAGACAAACCCATGGGAAGACCATGGTTAAAAACAAATTCCCATGCACACGTATGCCGATGTAGCCCAAAGCGAAACCCAAAGTGGGACCACTGACCATTATGTTGGAGGACGACGAGTTGCACCTACAGATAAAAGGCAATTGTAATTTTCTTTCGGGTAACTTTTGGCTCACCCAATCCAATGTGATTATGCACATTACCCACCTGATCATACAAGGAAAAAAAATACCCAAAAGCGGAAAAGAAAAGTCTCCCAGATGAATAATATTGGGGAATGGGAAAAGAAATGAGGGGAGATTTTATTCAAATGTGCCAGTTTTATTTGCGGGAACAGACCGGAAGTTATATGATTTTAATAATTTATTATGACTTTACACTAACTTTGAACTAACTTGAAGGAGAATGGACTAGCCCTGCGGCCAGCATTGCAAAATGGAAAAACAATCATTGAAAAATAAGAAGACATAGTATGGCGTTAAAGAGACTCCAAGATAAAAGAGAAACTGCTGGATCCAATCACAGATAGGAGTTACCGATATTATCAACTGCATTAGGAGTGCCCCACATAGAGGCAGGCCGGTGCTAGGACTGCAGATTAACAGGTGACCAACAGAGCAGTGTGACAGAGTGGACCCCCAGAGAATGGCAGAAAGCCCAGGACGTCCAAAAACCAGATGGAGAGGCGAATGACAAAAAAAACTTGGTCACAATTTGGACCAACAATTGGCCAAAGATAGAGATTTTTGGAAGCATTCTAGGGGAGGGGTTTCCTCCATCGTGAGTGCTCAAAGCCTGGATACTGGATATGGATTTTGAACTAACCTTCTAATGGGGCACTACTAGTAACAGCAGAGAAGGAATACCTCATAGTCTACAGCACTTTGTCGCGCAGTGTCCATTGAAGGCGCTGAAATGTTGGCGTTTGTGTGCAATTAACTATGAGATATGGTATGCTCAACACCAAGGACACAGTTCAGTGGGTTGCTCATGCATATGCTTACACATGGGAATTGACCGGGTGTCTTTCTGGGTATCATAAATATCATCATTAACACGAGGGTGTATTTTGTAAGATACATCACTGAATGGAAGTACCGGGACGTGCCTTGGGTATTGAGAATACTTGACTCCATAGGATTTACAATTTACAATATTGACGTGTGTGTGTAGGCGATATTCATGGCCAAAGGTTTGAACAAAACAAGACCTTACCACGATCCTTTTATTATATTATTGTTGTTGTTAGGGCCAATGGCATCAGGAACAATCTGACCAAAGTCCCTTCAGGGATCGAGTCCTGAAAGATGATGGACAAACACGTTGAACAGGTAAGTACTATCTCTTTGAATGATTCAGAAATTCTACAAACATGGCACGAACAAAAAACTAAATATTG
>JAMKCH010029104.1:0-45120 GCA_023653785.1 Ophioderma brevispina
CACATACTAATTTCAGGACCAAATAACCTAAGGCAATTTTCCTTAGGTGGCCCACCATTTGCCTGGGTGCCCTAAAAAATTGCTATTCTTTAACATGTAATGCCTTTGTGCCCCTTTTAAAATTGGGAAAAAATTGCCTTGTCCGCCCCAATTATTTTGGAGCCTGTAAATTTGAGGGCCTGGTTTTTGAACACCCCATGGTTCCGAAGGAGTGTAAACCCTTCTTGAAAGGCAGAAAAGTCAGATAATCCGCTTGTTTTTTGGCTTACGCAGTAAGTCCTAAGAAAGCAGTGCTTGGTGAAGATCACTTGTTTCATCAATATGTTCATCAAACTTTATTTACCAATTACTACACAGTTAAAACAGAAAAACAAACAGTGAGATGAGGAGGCAAGAATAAAGTGTCATAGGGCCCAAACACTCACCCCCTTGGGAATACATTACCACCCAAGAAACAAGGCATGTCTATCAGACAGCACATAAAGTTCTTGTACACTTTAACAACTTTAATATTTCTTGTTAGACAAAAATCAATTATAGTCATATCCTTGTTCACGGTATTTGTTCTGGCTACTCTTGCATGCATTGTTAGGAGGGTCTCTACCAAGAACAGGGAACCATTTTTGACATCAAGTCAGTAATTGTCAAGTGTAAAGGTCGTTCATACTTCCACTGCACTCATGCACTGTGCAGGTAACTTTACTGCAATGTTTCCGTTACTTTACTTCCGCTTCACTCCTAATTTATTTACTGCACATCAACCCCAGGTCACTGCAGGTGTCAAGGGTTTGCAGTACGTGCATGTAACCTTGCATAAATAGACCATTTTGGCAATTCCACTGTATGGACGTTACATTTTGCCCACCCTCTCTGTATTCAAAATGTAATTCCAACATAATTGAAAGCTAAGGAATTTAATTTTAATTTCTGGTACTGATAGTTACATACTAATTTGTTAAAACAGAACATCAAACATCTAGAAAGCGCTAGTTTCATTTAACAAAAAATATCTTAGAAAGTCGGCATCATGGACGTACGAAAATGGACTAGATTTTTTTTTTGGACATCATTTATAACCAAAACTCTCTGAAGTTTCAATCTCAAGTTTTCATTATTCTTTTAGTTATTTTTAACTATGTTAACACTTTATTTAACTTTGAATTAAAATAAGGAAAGCACCTTCTTATAATAATAAAATCTTCCAAACGGTATGTCAATGGACGTTAACATTTTTGTAAATGTCATGACTTACATTTGAATTTGCAACATTCGCTTCATTCACAATTGATAACCCATAGGGATGTGCTTATTGCATTGCTTATCAGTTTGTTATGATGCTTTAGAATCTATTTTTGAAGATTTCATGGATGTTTGAATAGGGTTATTAGTTTAATAACCATATAAGGTCAAACCTGGGTACGAGGGCGCTTTTGCTATTTTTTCACACACGCTTTTGAAAAAAAACTACTCTTACATATACCAAGTGCTATAAAGATAACCATATGTGGAACATGCTCCCTCATTTTGAGCATCTGAGCTTTTAGTTTGCCTGTAACATTCATTTGAATATTGCATGAATGTGCCATTGAAAAGCACAGGGTCAATGCCTTTTCCCTTTAACAACTTCAATGGGAGTATTCCCAAGAAATACACTTCAGGCCTAATCACAAACTAAAGGTGATGATAGAAGGGTGAAGCTTCCTGAGGGGCAGGTAAAACTTATGATTATCTTTCCAGTTGTTACCCTTTGAAGGTAGTGTATTTAAAAATGTTGCGAAGAATGATGTAAAGCGCCCTCGTGCCCAATTTTGACCAAAATGGTCCATTTTTAAGATTCTAATTATCAAAAAATGTCATAAAAACTTCAAGAACAATTCTCTTAACATCAAAAACTAATTTTTAAACATTACCATAACAAAATCCCATAATACCCATTTACGGGGTGTGTAATTGTAACTTCCATGATGTAACGTCCATGACGGTATTTGGGTACGTCCATGACACTCATTAGCATATTCTCATTAGTATAATTAATGGGGCAAGATGAAAAGCCCCTCTGTTATAGCCAGACTAAATCAGGCTCCAAAAATACCTAAGGCAATGTGCCTTATGTGCCCCTACCATTTGCCTTGGTGCCCCTAAAAAATTTGCTATTCTTTAACATGTAATGCCCTTGTGCCCTTTAAAATTTTGGAAAAATTGCCTTGCCCGCCCAATTATTTTGGAGGCCTGTAAATTTCGGGCCTGGTTTTGACCCCAAATGGGAGTCCGAGGAGTGGGAACCCTTGCTTGAAGGCAGAAAAGTCAGATAATCCGCTTGTTTTTGGCTTACGAAGTAAGGTCTATAAGAGAGTGCTCTGGGTGAATAGATCAATATGTGACATATGTTCATCAACGTTTTATTTCCAATTACTACACGTATACAAAACAAAACATTATATGAGGAGTCGAGCAAAAGGTCTATAGGGCCCAAACACTCCCCCCCCCTTGGAATACATTATAACAAAACACCAAGAACAGGCCTTTCTATCAAGAACCGCACAGACAGTGCTTGTTAACACTTGTACCCTTAAATTCTTGTAAGACAAAAATCATTATAGTCAATACTCTTGTTCACTGTAGTTGTCTGTCGACTCTTTCATGCAATTGTTGTAGGGTCCTCTACCAAGAAAACAAGGAACCATTTTTTGGACATCAGGTCAGTAATTGTCCAGTGTAAAGGGTCCGTTCATACTTCACTGCACTGCATTGTGGGCTGTGCAGTAAATTTACGTCAAATGTTCCTACTTTATCTTCCACTGCACTCCGAATTGATTTACTGCACCGCACCCAGGTCACTGCAGGTCACGGGTTTGCAGTAACTTTGCGTAAACTTCAGACATAGACCATTTGGGGCATTCCACTGGCATGGACGTTCATTTTGCCTCACCCTCTCCTGTATTCAAATGTATTCCCCCATATTGAAAGCTAAGGCATTTAATTTTATTTGCTGGTACTGCTAGATAGTTAACATAACTAATGTTGAACAAGACCATCAAACCTCTAGAAATCGCTAGTTCATTAACAATAAAAGAGCTACAGAAGTCAGTGTCATGGAGGTTACGAAAATGGACAAGAAGTTTTTTGGACATCATTTTTATCACCAAAACTCTCTGAATTTGCATCTCAATTTTCATTATCCTGTTAGTATTTTTAACGATTGTAACACTTTATTTACTTTTGGAATAAAAGAAAGGAAAGCACCTTCTTATAATATATAAAATCTCCAAATGTATGTCTGACGTTACAATTTGTGTAAATGTCATGGACGTTACATCTTTTGGAATTTTCAACCATTCGCTCATATTCAAACTTGATAACCCATAGTATGTGCTTATCCATTGCTTATCAGTTTGTTTGATGCTTTAGAATCTATTTTTGAAGATTCATGATTTTGAATGTGTGTAATTTATTTTTGAAATAACCATATATAAGGTCAAACCTGGGTACGAGGGCGCTTTTTCTATTTTTTCACACACGCTTTTGAAAAAAAAATTACTCTATCCTATTACCAAGTCTAAAGATAACCAAATAAAACCTATGTGACATGCTCACTTCCAATTTGAGCCATCTATCTTTATTAGTAGTTGGCCTGTAACATTCATTGAATATTGCATGAATGTGCCCTTTGAAAAAAGCACAGGGGTCATGCACTTTTCCCCTGTACAAATTCAATGGGAGTATTTTCCAAGAAATCAACTTCAGGCCTAATCACAAACTAAAGGTGATAGAAGGGTGAAAGCTTCCTGAGCAGGTAAAACTTATGTTATCCTTTCCGTCCAGTTGTTACCCTTTTGGGTAGAGGATGGTATTTACAAAATTGTGCGAAAAATATGTAAAGCGCCTCGTGCCCAATTTTTGACCTAAAATTGTATTTTTAATTATAATCTGAATTATCAAATGTCCTGAAAACTTCAAGTACAGATTCTCTTACATCAAAACATAATTTTTTAAACATTCCAAACAAACATCCCCCTACTACCCATTTACGGGGGTGTTTAAATGTGTAACGTCCATGATGTAACGTCCACGACGGTATTTGGTACCGTCCATGACCCTGCCTTAGCATCTTTCTAATTAGTATAAATGATTTTTTTCACATGTTATTATCTCCATATATGAACATTAACATTGTATACTAGATATGATATAATCAATTGCATGGTATTGTAGTTACAGGAAAACATAGTATAAAAGTCATGGACGTTACATCATTCGTGGCAAATCAGAAGTAAATTTGAAACTTCAAAGACGCGCCCTCTAGATAACTGCATTTGTTAAAGTGCCAGTTAGAAAAAAAGTACCTATTTGGAATTAGGTTAAGAATGAATACATTTCAGTGGTCAAATTCATCGCTACAGGACTGAAATATGAACAGCACCAATTTTAGTAAAACTTGCAAAAAATCTGTTGTGTTCAGTAAATCATTTTTTCCAAAAACATAAAAAATAAGAAAAACACTGAAAATTCAATATTAGAATGCAGATTTATACGGATAAGGTATCTTCTGCTTCCATGTTCAATGTAATGTAATTGTTGCCATTAAATAATTTCAAATTTTTAGCGTCAAGGCGGACATTGCCGTGGAATTGACCATTTGCACGATCCCCGAAAAGCATCTCATTCGGTGCCCATTTCCATCCGGGACTTGTACCCGAGGGGGCCATGTACCAAAAAAAATTTGGTGTTCGTTGCGTCGCCGAACAGTTGCCTAAAATTACACATAAAAGACCTTTTCACGTGAAGTTATCTTACAAAAAAATGTAGAAGAATATTAGGAACAAAAAACATTGAGGCACTGGTGTTGAATTTCACGACAAAACGTGATATTTCGATCGTACTGTGCCCTATGTCCACTGACGGATGATTACAAACTATAGTGCAACGTCACAGATAGGGTAAGTTTTCTGGTATTTCGTTACGCTCCTAACCGTATGTTTTTAGCCGTCTTGAGGCTGGTAAAAGTTCCCGGAGGGAAATTGGCACCGAATGAGATGCTGCAACATACTGCAACACTGACTGCAGCCCACTGCATCGCCAGTTAAAATAATTTTAACTTTGTTGCAGTACTGCATTGCGTTGCAATACTGCAAGTGACAATTTTGGTAGGCTGCATTGCAGCACTGCAATGCAGCGAAGTATGAATACACCACATGTGCTTATGTGTAGGCCTGGATGTGTATGTTTTGGCATAGATAGCCAGGGTCAGACCCTGCCACTCTGCAGTTCTTTCAAAATTCATATAGCAATGCCCTAGTAATTTTACACTAGGTATAGGTAGTGCAATAACATATGATTTTGTCACACATGGAGTATGTTACCTCTTAAATTTAGAAAGTTTTCTTTGTATGACAACTAAAAAATTATTCTTTTTTCCTTTGATTGCCACTTCATCATTTTTATGAACTATTGTGTATGTGTGCATTTGGGTGTGTGTTTGCATGTATGCATGTGTTTGTGTGTGTGTGAATTGGAAATTAAATGTTAATAGTAAAAAATGTGGTACATAAAAATTAAAAATGTTTCAAAATGTGGGTATGACAGGGCTACACTCGAGATGTGCACCGAAGCATGTCATACATTTTTTTCTTTTTTGGTGTGATGATAGATATTGATGAAAAATGAAAATCCCGAAATTTTGAGCTTCATACTGCCTTTTGTTTTCCTGCAGGAGCATTCAGAAATTTAGGGGGGTCACCATCAAAAATGTTGTGCGATGCAAAAGACAATTTGGAGAGGGCCATAAACTTGTAATGGAACCTTCCCCAACTTTGAAAATCACTATCTGGGGTATTTTGTTGGTGTAGAATTCAAATCTGGCATCAAAAATGTGATAGCTCCTTTACTTTTAAAGTTATTTTGGTGTAAAAATGCAATATCTTTCAACTGGGACCAAGTTTGGGGGTCAGAACTCTGTAAGTAACAAAATTTTTAATGTCCATTTTCTTGTTAATCTGAGTCGCACTGCAGGACTTTCTGCCAGTACAATAATAAGCACATTAGGTAACTAAGTGAGTTACAGCCTATTGAAAAATCCTAATTTTGCATTTTGACATATATTGGCCCCCCTGAAAATCAATGTTGACATATGACATCACCCTTCTACTTCAGATATGTTGAAGATACATCATCAAAGAACTATTCTTGAAAGAACCAGCTTGGTGTCTTGATGTCTTCATTGTTTTCAGCACAAGACACTTTGCTGATTTCACGATAGAATGTATATGGTGATATACACTGTGCATGTACAATGACCTCTGGGTCACGTATACTTTGAGTGTGTATTTTGTTGTGAAAAAAATAAAGACACCAAGCTAGTTCTTTCAAGGAAAGTTGTTTAATGATATATCTTCAACATATCTGAAGTAGAGGGGTGGTGTCGAATGGCAACATTGGTTTCCAGGGGGGTCAAAATGTGTCAATCAAGTACAATTACCATTTTCAAGGGGCTGTACTTAACTTATTACTTAATCAAATGTGTTCATAATTGTATTGGTTTAAAGTTCTACTATGTAACTCTGATTGACCAAAAGATGGACAATAAAAATTTTCTTACTTTTGGAATTATGACCTCCCAGATTTGGCCCCGAATGAACAAAGGCACATATTTATGCCTCATTAACTCTAAAAGTAAACACGATATGAACCTCCTGATGCCAGATTTGAATTCTACACCAAATATCACCCATAGATAGTGATTTTCAGTTGTGGAGGGCTCCATTACTAATCTGTGACCCTCTCAACATAGTCTTTCACATTGGGCGGCACTTTTGATGGTGACCCTCCTAAACTTCCAATTGCTCTTGTGGGAAAACGAAATGGACTATGGCGCTCAAAATTTCAGGATTTTCATAACTCATCAATGTCTACCACCACACTTAAAGCGAAAAAAATCCATGACGTGCTGCGGTGCACATCTCGAATGTTGACATGGAATGGGCCGACAGCAAAATGTACAGGTTGGGGAGGGGGGGTTCTCACATTGGAAGGAAGTATGGTTATGTACCGCCTATAAGTCCCTCATTTTCAGGCTCATTTTCAGTTCCAGTGACCCCCATTTTAGGACCATTTCATTTCCAGAGGCCCTACTTTTCATGTCCAAAGCCATATTCTACCAAATTTTCTTCAAAACTCCTCAAAAAGTAGCTGGAAATTGAGGGAGATAGCAGCTTATTTTCTGAAATTTTCTGACAACCTAGTTTCAGAGACCCCATTTTTTGGGCCCCGGTACAGGTTTACTATGAAAGCCAGAAAGCCAAAATTGAAAAAAAAAAAAACAAAGACCAAAAGTTGCAGGAGATGCTGTACTGACAAAATTTTGGTTTGACAGGCTCAGTGAATAATACTTTTTCATGAATCTGTGGTTGACAGGTGGGAAAGTTTTCCTAAATAAATGGTTGATTTGGTGGTGAGTTGGTGGCTCACAGGAAGGGGAATGCCTATACAAATGTAATTTAGCTTCATAAATCGACAGGGTTAATTCAAACTCTGCCCATCTTACCAATATCAGGTCAATAGAGGATTAGTTTGGGCTTCCTAAAGCATTTATCTGGGAAAATTGAAAAATTGGGGAAGATGTTCAAATGGAAGAAAAATCATTTTTTCTGCAAAGTTGTAATAAAGTGAGAAAACAGCATGTTAAGTGTACTTGTAATAAATAATTTCTGTTACTTATCCCCCTGGCCTGGCCATTACACAAGCCCTTCCTAATCATCAATGTCATCTAAATTTACTGTTTAATACCTGAAATATACCACCTTAAGCAATAAATGGTGCAAAAAATTATGGTTTTTTTTAACTATATTAGTTAGTCTTGTAGCGTTTTGCTTCCCCTGTGAGGCCCTGGTTGATGGCGCTACTGAAATCAGTGGTTGACAAGGACAAAGTCAGTATTGAATGTGTTCGGTGGCGTTGTTGGTTGATGGGAAGGGGGTAGTCGGGTAATGATGAGAACAGGATTCAATGGGTTGGGTGATGGGGGTGGAGCCAGTGTGATGGAGTAGAGTGGCAACAGCAGGGGATTCAAGTTTTGCCAGTTTGTTTTTTTGTTAGTTTTGAGGGAGGGTAACTACATGCCATTTAATTTGAGCCATTTTACCATCATTTGTTTGTTTTTTTTATTAATGAGGATTGCATTTTTTGACCAAAAACAGAAATGATTAGAATGTTTCAATTTTATTAAGTATCCATGTGTGCCAAAATCATATATATTTTGGTTTTATAACTAATAATTGGATAATCAAGTATGATTTTGCACTGTTTGACTTGCCCATTTACCAATTTGAGCAATTTCTGGGAAACCCTTTTTCAATTTCTTTTTTATTTAAATGAAAAGTGCATTTTACATTTAGGTTACTGGAACAAACTGATTTTGTGGCGCCTTAACAATGAACAAATTTCACTGGTTATAGGCCTATAGCCCTAATATCCTTTTCGGAAAAGACAACATACCTGACGATCACCGCAAAAAGCGTGGTAGACTTATTTGTTAGATCTTAGGGGCAATTCTCCTAAACACGACGGGTCTACTCCGGATTTTTGGAAAAGTGGACAAAATGCAGTTAAGGAAGTTAGGGATAATGGGAATTATCACTAGCATGCCCATTTTGTTGCTATTGTACCTATAAGTGATTTCACCTCATTGCACAACTCAACACCACCTCTGGAGGTAAGCCACAGCATCATGATGCTCTCGTTTTTTGTTTATTGGTTTTAATGTTTGTCGTTCGTTTTGTGGTTTTGGGCCCGTTTACGTTTGTATTTTAATGGTCTATATGCTCGTGGCAGCGTGGTGTACCAAGGCGTCAATACGAGGACGCAAAACACATTGAAAGATGGGCAAAAATTCAGCTAGATGGGGTGTTTGCTCAAATAAGCCTGAACTTCAGGAAATGGCGTGTTTTGGTGTTGTATAGCGCGCGAACAAAAAGAAAAATGCCAATTCACTTAATTTTGACAAATTTAAGCTGAAATTGGTCAAAAAATTCCAAGGAGGGATTGAAAATGCATATTTGACACATATTGTACTGCCTTTTCAAGCCAGATGGGGCAACTTTCCCCTCCCCCGGTCGGTAAGCCATTGCTCATGGGCCGGTCAAGTCAATTTTCCCATGGCCGAATTGACTTTCCAGTCCACCTCCGTTTACCTAGCAGGAACAGTTGCACTCTGAGTAAGATTGGGAAGGTTTTGTAGAACACCTGCAATGTGCAATTTCTGGATCACTAGGTTAGGCCAATGGAAGTTAATTCTTAGGTTCCTGTTGGAGATTTTTAAAGGCGACGAGGTCCGATTTCATTATTCATTATTTACTGTCATTTCATTATCTACTGTCATTTACATCTAAAGGCATCTTGAATATATTACTAATGTTTTATTTGTTACATAAAATAAAGTTTAAAATGCCTAATTAATTAACAAAACACAGGTATTTGCAGGTTTATTTCTTCAAAACTTTAAAAATCAGTTCAAGCATTTTTGCACCAAGTATTTAGGACAATCAGCTACAATCGGGACAAAAATCTGGAGAAAATTCATTATTAATGGTATACTGTGATACCCCTCCCAAGGAAACTGCTTAAAGTGAACAGGAAGGGATGCTTGAATATTTTGAGCGACTGAAAATATGTTTTTATTATAAAGTTTTCAAGAAAAAAAAACAAACAAAATAATGAAATATTTGCCACAGTGGCAAATCTGATGCGTGCTCCAAAAGGAAACTAAGATTCAAATTCCCTTGGCCTTAGTTATAGCTAGTTGAGATGCAGCAGAGATCGAAGGAAGCAACTTGATCAAGGGAAAGTTTTAACAATTACGATATTACCCTACCTTTTCCAATCTCATTTTCTCTTTTTTAATTAACAGGCATAGTGAAATAACATCTAGCTATGGTAGAACAAGAGCATGTGGTCTTACTGACGCTGTCACAAGAGGAGACAGCCAAGCTCAAGGATGGCGTCAACCTCGTCTCAAAGTCAGAGATGAGAATGTATATCATCTCAAGGATCCAGCTGAGGAGCAGCTTTAAAGGTGGTCGGAATAAGGCAAGCATCAAGGAGGGACGTTTATTAAAGACATTGAAGATACCCCAGATAACTGTTGTGACTAAATTTTTGTTATTAACTGCAGCAATTTCTTTTTGGGGCTGTCAGCAGAGCTGGCAGGACCACTTAGACAGTGCATGTGTCTGCAGGCTGGAAAAGGCTGAATTTCCACGGAAAACAAAATCAAAGATTTCCATTCAGTTTATTTGCATGTTTCTTA
This sequence comes from Ophioderma brevispina, assembly GCA_023653785.1. NCBI lineage: Eukaryota > Metazoa > Echinodermata > Ophiuroidea > Amphilepidida > Ophiodermatidae > Ophioderma > Ophioderma brevispina. The sequence continues at coordinate 10,301 of JAMKCH010029104.1, forward strand.
TTTACATGACCAAAATTTTCCTCCAAATGTCAGTTCCAAACCAGGCTCAGGTCTGCCACTTTTCAGGCTTATGTGTATGAGTGGGTGTATGTATGTGTCACTAAAATGTTATTTTTGGGGTCGCCAGCTATATGCAGGACCAATTGGCTATCTATGGTGCCCAGTGGTATATGTGTGTGTGTGTCATAGATTGTTATTTTATTTTTAAAAATAATTGACCTCAGTTGGAACCAAACTTGTTCATAGGTGCACCATGAGATACCCCTTATGTTGATGAGGTAAGAGATCATGTGCAAGGTCAAAGTCATGTGAGGTCAAGTTGAAAGTTAGTTTTAGTTAAACCAAAGTTTTAAATCCGGTTTTGTCCCCGCAACAAGGGGGTGGCGGATTACACCTCACACTCAGCAATACTGCTGGCTGTTGAGGATTTTATTGAGCAAAAAATAATTGACCGGAGCCCGTCCTGATGCATACAAAGGCAGCATGTCTGGATGGCGATAATAGCTCTCCTGAGCTGACGCCCGTGTAGGTAGATCTTCTTTTTCATTCTACCAGCGGAACCAACTACCCGGAATCATCAGAGTGCCTTTGAAAGTGATGGGGGTGACAGGTTTTAGCCGCCGTCAATTCGGCCCTGGGACAAGTAGTATGGTTACCAGGATACCAGTAGCAGGCCTTGAAAGGAAAACTACTTGAATACAAAAAAAATTGCTTGAAAAAAGGGCAAAAATGTAATAAAATTGACCTACATTGGAAAAGTTGAAGTTCAAACCTTGAATCATAGGTCAACATGGGAAACCTCATTTGTTGATGAGGTCAAAGGTCACCTGCCAAAGTTCAAAGGTCATGTGAGGTCAAGTTATACGATAGGGGCTGGGTGGCCCACAGCTTATATCGCAAGTGATTTTGGCAATATCCCGTGTAAGGGGCCAAAAATGCAATCGGACGGCAATGGGTGTCTGAGGGGAAAGTGCCGAAGTGCAATGAAAGACATTGTAGGTTAAAATAAATAGTTCTTGACGGTCGACGTGCAATTACATGCAATAGGCGCAATTTGATGGTTCTCAATTGCACTTCAGACAGTTAGGGTTTATTACAATACTCACATAGACTATGATAGTCACTAAAATGTCCAATTTCAAAGTTAGAGTTGAATCGGATTTTCTGTTTTGTGCAGTTATCATTTGTGTAGTAGGACAGTACCATAGGATACTATATAACAAAGTCGTGAGTTTTTGTGAGGCCGCCAGCTATAGCTGCAGGACCACTTAGAAATCCGTTGTGCGTGTGTATGTGTGGATGTGTGGGTGGAGTGTGTGGGGATGTTGTGTGTGTCACAAATTGTTAAGGTTTTTTTAAATTGACCTCAATGAAAAGTTTACATAATTGGAATCCAACCAACTTCTGTCATAGGTGCACAATGAGGCCGTCATTTTGCTGAGGCCAAAAGTCATGTTGAAAGGTTCAAAGGTATGTTGAAAGGTCAAAGGTCATGTGAGTGAGGTCAGTTGAAAAATGGCCTAAAAAATTTTAAAAATTCCTCTAAAATGAAAATTGAAGGTCAATTGGAAATCCAACTTTTGTCATAGGTGCACATGCGATCACCTCATATGTTGATGAGATCAAAGGTCAATGTCGCCAGGGTCAAAGGTCATGGGGCGGCCCCAAGCTTATATTCTTTGAACTATAAGCGCGAGCGAAAGCCGAGAACTACGAAATTCTAGTTTTAATGGAAGGGACGATTTGAGTTAGCTGTGGACAAGCATAGGTATATGCAAAAAACAGAGGGCGCCCACCCCTCGAGGAAATGTATGAGTCAGCCTTTAAAGTGGTGACCCAATCAACAAACTCATCCCCCCACTTTACCCTGTCAAAATTAGATTTTGGTATTAGAGAAAAGTTCACATTTTTTGCATCACACCTCAGTAAAGACAAAAGAAAGCATTGCAGATTGAAAACAAAATGTCCTTAAATATGTGAATTGACCACACTATATTTGATTACCTACCCAATAGGCAGGTAACTTATTCGGTCGTATCGTTCCGTGCGTAAAAGTAAACCAAATGTACTTGAGCGTTTGCACAGAATCAAACGACGCAGCCACACTAATATAAACACATTGCGTCTCGTTCATTTGCCCTGCGCCTACATTATTTCAAAACAAGTATCGGTTCCCACTGTTATGAGGCCCGCCTATTTGGTGGTAATCAAATTATAGCTCACAACAATTTATATAGCACAATTATGCCTTCTACTTAGGAATAAAGGTATGATTTTTGGGAACCGGTACTCTCTCTCTTTTACAAGAATTGACCCCAGGCCGATACGCATTATTATAAGAACTTCTGACTCGGCCTTCCGCCTTCGTTCTTCCACTTAAAATAATGGTATCGCCCTTGTTTTCAATTCGTCGTAAAAGAGAGTACCAGTTCCAAATATACCTTATTCTCTTATCTTAACATCTTATCATTTAATGCCCGGGTCATCTTTAACCTAATTTCGAGATGCTTTAACGGCTTCAATAGAACAAGAAATGGACTGTCACCGCCCAGGTGCAACAACCCGTTGAACGCAACGAGACGCAAACGTGGGCAGGCACGCGCGAAAGTAGCAAAACGTGGGTATGACGCGAGAGCTTCCTAAAAATAACATAAATACGCAGCGCGTACTACCTGGGTTCCAATTGAATGGGCATCAACCATGGAATTGCTTACACTTTCACATATGTTTAAGAATATCCAATTTAACACCAGATGATTTTCAAAAGCAATTTGGAATTAGATGATGATATGCTTCCACCTGAGAGGGAAATCATCAGGGGAAGTAACTTCTAATAAAAACAGCAACTTTCCTCTCTTTGTTTGTTAGGAAGTTGTGGTTGCATTTAATTACACACAGGTACCGACTTCCGTAATGATACCAACCTAAGGAAAAAAAAAAAAATGTTTGATTGTCCTCATCCGACATACTCGTATAATACCCTCGCCTACTTTTCCTTTTTTTTTTTTTTAAATTTGAGTGAAAAAAATATTTTTATTATCTTTGTCTGTTGTTTTGGTTCAAAATGGTTCAAAAATGTTGACAAATTTGCTGAAAATATTATACCTTGGTATGAGTCGATGGTGCGACGTCCATTCGATGTACATGTATGCTAGTTCAACGTACACACGCCAACAGCCCTTGCAAACAATAACTTGTTTCCTTTTGAGGCCTTTGTCATTCATGTTGAAAATGTTATATTAAAACATGTCAGTGCATTGTTCATTGAATGGCAATTGTTTTAATTATATCCCTCTCAGTCTGATGTATGCAATATCATATTACAACTATGTGGCTACAACAAAAAATTAAAAAAGAAAAAAATCTCCTGACCGACCGCCCCATTCTGCCAGAGGCTCTATCTATGGACAATCAAACATTCATTTTTTTTGTCCTAATTGTCTTGTCTGCATAATTAGAAATTTCCACCAACTCCTGGTGTATGAATTGTTAACAAATAATAATGCTCTATGAAGTTTTTAACCTGCTGCACTTCACAAAGACTGTGTAGCAAAAGTGACTTTGGAGCTCAGCTCTAGTTGGTGGGGTTATCACGGATCATAAAAGGAAATGATTTAAATGTATTGCATATGGGGCAGTATCAACAAAACACTTCATTCTTAAACAGCTGTGAAAATGTAAGGAATTTCATTGGCTGATGCCCGGGTTCAATTCACATGATTGAACCCAGGTAGTACGCACTGCGTATTGACGTTATTTTTAGGTTGAAGCGCTCGCACCATACCGCGTTTTGCTACGTTCGCGCGCGCGCCTGCCAACATTGCGTCTCGTTGCGTATGATCGTTGCGTTCAACGGGTTGTTCGATTGTTGTCTTTCATTATTTTTGCGTGGAAGAACTCGGCCTCCGGCCTCGTTCTTCCACTTAAAATAATGGTATCGCCTTGGGTTCAATTTGTCGTAAAGAGAGTACCGGTTCCCAAAATCATACCTTTATTCTCTAAATCAAACTTTGAGCTTAAATTACCATACAGGAACATGCTGTAAACATGGGGGGGGGGGTCTCATTTTCAGTTTTCTATGAATGACCCCTTTTTTCATGCCAATTTTAGTATAGAAATGGGTTATTTCAAAATGTTCTCAAATTTGTTGGAAAAATAGTCAAATTTACTCAATCAGAAGGGAAATAAGTCCAATTTTCAAAATTTTCTCCATTGAAAATTTCCTCCTTAAAAAAAATTTGTGTTTGGCCCAAAATATGCATCTCTGGTATAGCTATCTGCATGTTTCTATTGAGCAGTGATTTGCGGTAAATACCGAAAATACTGCTCATGCCGGGTGACGGCCTTCATTAGAAACATGACGGGTCACGAAATTTTCGTCAACGTCTTCCGCATTTGCCGCTCACCGTCATCCACCTAAATAGGTGGATGACGTCTCAAAAATACCAGACCACGACTGCAGTAGAAACATGCCGTGCACGAATTTGCTGCAAACACTGGAAATTGAGAGCTGATGGGTCACGGTTGCTCCAGCGGAAGAAGTGAAATGACTATCTGCATGCTCAATAAACAGCATGTTTCAACAGTTAGCATTTTAATATTATTTTGCTTTCTTTACATGCTCTTTAGGTCTTTGGTTAATTTTGTATAGGTATTCTAAAAAGTGTTGGTTGAGAATATAACTTTGATATGAGTATGGTTATGCTAGTAATTATAGCTACAGGCGACCTTTCGGGATAACCACATAAGACTCACATATAACAAATGTTCTGAATCGAATACCTCGAAAATTTGATCCAAATCAAAACTAGTTTGAAATCTATTTAACCATGGCTGTCAATAGGCCTACTGTTAAAAAAATCAATCGGATGATACAGGCACTCATCGGGCAGTGGAAAGAAATACTTATAAAGATAATAGACGGAACCTGGGGGACTGAAAAAGGGGAAAAGTAAAGTCTATACAGCGATGGTTCTAAGTTGTATTTGGTGCCATCTTGGTTTGTTTACGCACGGCCGATCAACCCACAATTCATCGCAAGTGACCTGAAGCATTCTGACGTCACCTGATAAAATTCCGCTCACGGTCAAAAATACCGCATATACGGCTTTTTACCCTCAGTAGAAACATGCCGTGTAACGGTAAAATTCCGGGCGATAAATACCGGGGTGATGCCTTATGCTCAGTAGAAACACGCAGTTTGGGTCCCTTTTTTGGCAAAATTGGTATCCCTAAAAGATATATATTATTATTATTTACACTATTTTTTTTAAAGTAAAAATTAGGAAGTGGACATTGACATATGAAGCAAACAGTTTCCTTCCGGCATCCAATTCACTGGCCAATTCTCCTTGAATCTTTGAGTAATCTGTATTGGAAGAGAAATTTTTGTAGACCATTGATGATTTTAAGCTTCTTGGTACTATCTTTTTTTGTATTGATTTAATTTGTTGCAAGATTTCTCGTCTGGTTGGCTTTCAATTCAACGTACCAGGAATATGCACTTTCCTGCTTCTTGTAATCTTTACCAGTTTCTTGTTCTTCCCCTTGTGCTGTGTTGTTTGGACTCCTTTCAATACTTAAAATCATTGACTTAAAGGCCGACTCAGAGATTTCCCGATGTAAAAAAAAAAAGTATCCTATGGCACTGTTATACTGTGCATAAATGTTTACTGCATGAAAACGAAAAATCCGATTCATCTCTAACTTTGGAATTAAGCATTTAGTTCTAGATGACTATTTTTTATAAAAAAATATTATATTTCAAAATCTATGAGTCAGCCTTTAACTCAGTTTTCATAGGTTGTTTTCCTGTTACAAGTTTGCTGAATGGATATGGACCAACCTCCTTTACCAAATTCTTCTAGAAAAGTTCTGTTACTAGTGAGGAAAATTTCTGCACTGCACTTCGAATTCTGTTTTTATGGACTTTTCTGTTTTTGTGTCGTCTGCAAGAATTGCAGAAGTTAGGGATTACTCTGGTCGTATTTATGTGTATGGTTCTGTGTCAAAATGTAACCCTTAAATTGCATGCGGATGAGTTCCGTAGGGCTATGATGTGTAACTTGGTGGAAAGGAGGGGGAGGGGGGAGGGGGTGGGGTGGACATTTCTGTTGACTCCATGTTGTTGACCTTGCTGACCTCATGTGTGACCTTTGGCCCCATCACCAAACCGTGACGGCAGACGACACTCGCGGTCCGGGGACCGCGATGTATTTTTTTGGGGGTCAGTTAGTACGTGCAGACTGTGCACAGGGGTCTACTTCTGACGATTTCGCAGCACTGTGGTCCCAGGTTTGACCTTCAGTAGGGCCAATGATTCAGTGTGTTTGTTCTAGTACCACACTCGGCCTCCTCGCAGGTTTTTCTCAAGGTATCCGTTTTTGCGCTTTAAAAACTGGGCTTTCTTCAATGTATATGACATAATAGTGTATTATAATGAGTAAAGGAATTGAAATAAAGTATCTTCATGACAATAAAAATGACACAAAAGTGTTGGTGTATTGGTTTAAATTGACTAATTACCTTCTCCTCCTCCTCCCTTTTGGGAAGTATTGCTCTCATGTTAGAATGATTAGTCTCATTTTGTTTTTGTGTAGACAATATCTATGTTGCTAAATTATTTGATTTTACTTCTTTTTCATCTTGTTATTGTGGTTGACAGTATATAGATTCTGGCAAAGGAAGCAACCCAATGTTATGGCTTTGCCAGTCCATTTTTGATCGTGCAACGCACAAATCCTACAAACGCCTCGAGGGTAGACAATTCCATCGTTGGAGTAGACCAATTTTCGACTATTTTAAGTACTTACCGCATTGTTATGCGATGGTGGCTCATTGAGCCAACACTTCACTGGAAACCCAAATAGTGATTCATTAAAAAAAGATGTTCATTAAACGTAATTGAGTGGATAAAATGCCACAAAAGGCCCCATAATGCCAGATATGGGTGCGTTATATTTATTTATTTATTTATGAGTTCTTCTTTTGCCTGGGGAAACCCCTTCAGTGCTAACACTGTTTTTGCAGGGGTGCCCAGGGTCCCACATAATACATCAAAGTCATACGGGTAGTCAAAAAGATTTACACTCGATTTCAGAAAATATTCAAAACTCTTTAACAAGTTTAGAATTGGTTTTTATCCACGAAAACAATAGCTCCATTATTTCTACTATCATTGGTAAAGAAATCTGAAGTTTACCTGTTCGCATATTGGAATAGGTTAAAATTGACGGACAGCCGCCAAAAACCATATTGAACCCGGTTGTACATTCGTCACGTCCACAGCAGCAAAATGCATTGAGTTACGTACTTAAATGCTTAATAACTTTTTGTATTTTGTTCTAAAGTACCATTTCATATCCGTAAGAACGTTATTGATAATATTTCTTAACTAGTTAATGACAGTAGCGTAACAGGGACAGGAGGGGAAGGGGAGGCACTGTCCCCTCCCATATGGGCCTTACCAGACAAAAAGGCTTAACTAGCGTAAAACAGGAAATTGGGAAAGGACAAGCCGAAAAGGAGTAGAGAAAAGAGAGGGAAGGGATAGGAAAAGATTGAGATGCAAGGGAATGCAGATGGACGTTAAATGTCTGTATGTTCAAATATTAATTCCACAAAGTCACCACCCTCCCCCATCAGGTTTGAAGGAGCCGGCGGAAAAGGTGGGTCAACCGGCTGCATTGCACAGGATTGCTAACATTTTGCTTCACTTTCGGTGAAATGTATGGGAACAATTTCGAACCAAAAAAAAATTTTTATTGAAGTCATGCTCAAAATTTGGGTGTAAAGATTCAATGATTTGTTATTGATTTCCGAATAATGAATAGTTTGACATTTTCTTGATGAAGGTTTACACAAGGTATCAAAGCAAGCAAGAATGTCATAATGACATGTAGACTATCCAAAGGTCCTTGGGCCAAATTCCACAACAGTGATTCCGTTGGACAGAGTGAAAAATGTGGTGACCTATCTTTAAGTTACCATAAACTTCGCAATGCAAAGTTCAAAAATCAAAATTCAAAATTTCTCTAGTAGGTGAAAAATGATCTAGTTTTTATATAATAATCGGTATCTTGGTAGATTTTTCACTGCTGTAGAAAAATTCAAACCAAAAACGAGTGTAAATTTTTTGACTCCCTGTACAGTACAAAATAACACACACAAAGTACAAACACAATATCATATTAACTGATGCTTATACAAAAAATGCAAAACAGCCCAGCTGGGAATTGCCATCAACGCATTTAAAAAGTAAAATACATCTGATATTAATAAATTTAGTAAAAACCTAAAATGAAGTTAAAACCTAAAAACAAAAAACCCGACCCAACCACACTCTCACACAACTTCTCACACACACACTTTTCAAACACACCACACACCACGCACAACTCACTCACTCACTCACTCCATCACTCACTCACTCACTTCACTCATCACTCACTCACTCACTCACTCACGCACCCACCCACTCACCACCACCCACCCACCCACCCACCCACCCACCCACCACCCACACACCCAACCCACCCACCATCCTCAATCACTCTTACTCACTCACTCACTTCACTCATCACTCACTCATCACTCACTCACTCACTCACTTCACTCTCACACACAACACACACACAACAACCATACACTCACCTCACTCACACACTCTATTCTCTGTCACAAACACAAACTGGAACACACACATTCACACGAACATACAACACCCTACAAAACACCCCCCCCCCCACTGTTTATGAGCTAAGAAAAGAACAATTGCACATATATAAAAGCCATGAAAGGTTATTTAGACAAAAATACTTGAAAGCTTGAAATTGAGTGGAAGAGGTTTTTTGGCTGATAATGGAAGTGCAATGAAGACAAAGCCCCTCTTGAAGTAAATTTACGCTTATCAGAATCATTTTTGCATTACGGAGGAACAAGGTTACCTGAGTACTTGCCCTAGTCCCATGAGTATGGGTTTCAGATAACCAGATTAAAACATATTACACAGGTTGATGGGAGACTGGTGTGTAAGGGACTTTTATAGACCATGACATTAAGATGTAAAGAACGACGATCATGCAGCGTCAGCCACCCAAGTTATGTAAGCAGAATATCCGTGGTACCGCCGGGGAAGGCAAGAATGATTTTACCAGCTGCATTTTGAAGTTGTAAGCCTGGTTCAGATTAAGTCTTGCCTGCTTCCCCCCATACTAATTACAATAATCAAAGTGAGCATACAAATACACCTTAGATAGGGACTGCATAAGAGGGTTGGAAGGTCATTAATATAGATTGTAAAAAGTAGGGCGGCCAAGTAGAACCCCTGTGGACCCAAAGTTCACAGGAGTCTTGGTTGATACTGATCACCTATTTTGTCTTTGGAAAGGATCATTTAAATATGGACGAAAAACCATTAAAGTTCCAGGCCATGCATCCAATGCCTCAGATTGTTAATGAGAACATCCCGATGGACCGTGTCCAAAGGCCTTTTTTAGGTCTAAAAAAACCGCACCTGTAAAAAAACCGAGCTTATTATCAAGCAGATACTCAGAAACATCAATAAGACACGTTTGAATGGAATGCTTTGGCCTGAAATCTGGTGGTTGCAAGACAAAATGTTATTTGCATCAATGAAGCTGTACAATTGAGTGTGCACTATTTTTACAAAAATTTTCGATGCTGGAATCACAGAAATAGGTTCTATAATTGCTGGTATCCAGGGGGTCCCCTTCCTTGAAGATAAGTGAAAACTAGACTTACTTTCAATGCAGAGGGAACAACACCAGTTGGCAGGACTAAGGTTTATAATATACGCCAGAGGTTTGGCCAGATACTGATGACCCACCTTGAGAAGCTTAGGACTGATATTTGTAAAGGTCCGGTGGCTTTACCTCATCAAGGTTTTTTAGAAGTGTACACACATCCTCTTCTGTAATCCTGGTGAATTTGAACCGTCTCGCTCCCAGTATTGCACCCCTGGAGGAATCATCTTCACAAGGACTGGGTCCGCCGGAGAGCTCAGCAGATTTTACGATGTTAGAGAAAAATCGTTGTAAACTTCATTGACAATTCATTTCAGCATCATTTAAACAAATTATGCACTTTCAAACTACTTTGGTTTTATGCTGAAAGCAGGGATACAGTTTAATGAGTTTTCCATAGTTTTCGAGAATCGGATAACAGCTTCCCTTATTGAGGCCTCAAAATATCCCTTGTCGCATTGCGTAGCCTAAATTGTTGACATTATTTTTGTTGCTCTGTAAGCTGCCCAGTCCTTCTCAGACCACTTTTATGAGCCTGGATTTTAGGCACTGAAGTTTTGGTATAAGACCAAAATGGCTATACCAGTCTGAGAATAGATTAAGATATTCACGTTACTCCCCTGAAAGCGCATAGACATCATGCAATTCAGCGGTTAGCCCATACTAGGGGGTATGTATAAAGTAAATCAATGAGAGCCGTATCATCGCAGTGTTTCGTCGCAAGGAGATAACAGTTCCAAACATTTTCTAATTTCCTTCACCCAAATCAAGAATTTAGTTCAAAATATCAATAATTGGAACAAAATGGCGGTGGTTGTGTAAAGGAAAAAGGAGTATTAGAAGAGTAAATTGTGGCAAATAGAGAAAGGAGGCGAGTAATTTTTATGAATCACTGCTGTTTTGATTGTGCGAGTGCTAAAAGGGAGTCTAAAATAATGGTGATACGATACATCCACATTGTGACAGTTGACACTAATTCGTTCGAATCCTCTGTGGAAGATTACGCCGTTTTTTGTGTCAAGTGTTGGGCAATTTTCGGACATTTTGTGAAAATGGATAGACAGAGAAGAAGCAGCAAAGACGCGAAAGGTAGGCCTGGCATCTGAGGAATTTTGAGTTATGCTATCCATATTTTCATTTTGACTGTACTATTTACAGCATGCAAAGCGGCCTATGTAAAAGCTAAGATAAAAGCGAAGGCCAGATGCTTAGAATGCATGACGAATCGTTGCTACAAAAATGGATGGGCAAATTTTCTGACGTAACGGTATGTATGTTTTACAGTTTAGCATGAGAATGATTGGAAAGAATGAAAGCTTTGATTTGCGTCCGGACATTTTTGTGTCAGCCTGAACGAATGTTCATGGAGGCAAACAACTTGTCAAATCTGTGTGGCCGGTGTCCGGGGGCCGGTGTCCGTATGTCAGTCCGTCCGTAGTCCGTCTACGTATGACTCGGGTTAACCTTTTTAATAATGCTCTGTAGGCTAAATGCTATACCCGATTTACTTCAACTGATAGGAATCATGATAGTAGAGTGAGGATTGCTGACGCAATAATATCTGTGTAGCTTTGGCGCATATGCAATTCAGAGATTTTAATTAGCTTATTGCATATTTTTTAGAAATTTCGGTTATAACCCTTTTTGAAATGCTCTACGGCTATGTTAGATGTTAGTGTAGAGTGGAGGGTGCGTAGGGAGGGGTCGGGGTGGTGTGCATCGGGTAGGGTGCGGGGGTGGTGGCGTCGGAAGGGTGGGAGTACTTTTTGCGTCGAGGAAGGTGGGTGCATCGGCGAGGGGCAGGGTAACCTCATCTGACCTTGGTGACCTTGTGGACTTCTTGTGACCTTGGTGAATTTGTGGGAACTTGTGACTTTGTGTGACATTGGTGACTTTGTGGACCTTGTGACTTAGTGGACTTTGTGACCCCATGCGACATTAGTAACCTCACATGACTTTGCTGACCGCACATCACATTTATGAAGCCCAATTCAAAAATCGGTTTGTAACGGGGAGCGCGGGTGGGGGGTGGCATGCAACGGGGAGGGGGGGGGGGGGAGGTGTGGGGAAGGGCTGGGGCAGGGTTGACCTTGGTGACCTTGGGTGACCTTGGTGACCCCATGTTGACCTTTGTGACCCATGTGACCTTGTGACATTTGTGGATACCATGTGAACTGTGTGACCCCATGCGACCTCAGTGACCCCATGCGGACCTGTGACCCCACGCCAGACCTTGGTGACTCCCATGTGACCTTTGTGACCCCATGTGTAGTTTGTGACCCTAGGCGACCTTTGTGACACATGTAAAAATCATTTAAAAAGAATACGAAAAATACAAATTAGCGTGATGGTCGTAAATGGCCGGGAGGGGATGATGAGGGGGCTTCAACGCGGTTTGAATGAAAACCCAACAGGGCTTCCCGCAAGTGTGAAAGTGTGAAAAAACCAGGTAAAGCGCCCAGGGGATCCCCTGTACGCCGGATATATTGAATTTGAAAACAAGGTGCACAAAATTAAAAAGTCGATCATACCAAAAATACAATAGGCGGAAAAGAAGCTATCCAAAATACAGACCATTCCATATTACAAAATTAAGTGACCGTTTTGTTTTTAAAGGGCCATGGCCAATCATTACCAATTAGGCATTCCCTTCAGGGTCATCCCAAACGGGGGCGCAAAGTACCACCGGTCACAACCCACAAAACCACCGGTTGCACGAATCCACACGGGCGGTGACCGCTCTTGTTCTTTCCCTGAATCACTCTAGTGGCAGAGCTACTGACTGGATTGTAGTGATTCAAATAGTCGGCCAAGAAAAAAAATAACACAAGTTTGTCTCAGAAGAACCGCGTGCATTTGTTTTTTTTAAAAATTAAAAAAAAAAAAACGCATAATTTTTTTTAGGTTTTACTTAAAAAAAATGAAAATTCGGCCACGAAGCGGGCAAAAAATTGAAAAAAGTGGTGTGTCACAAAGACATTTTAAAAAAATGTCATTTCGCAATTGCGATTTTTCGGTCTAGACCAAAATTGTTATTTTTTGGCCTTATTATCGTAAGCAATTATGAATTGTGTAATTATTTCTACCCAGGCAAAAAAGCCACTATTATGTCATTAATGACAAAGTATTATTGGAAAGTGTTGTTTAGCCACCACACAGTTCTCAGCGCTCACAGTTTCTTCATACCAATGCTGACAGCTGGGAAGTTGACTTTGCAAGTCACTATGAGGTTGCCAGGAAGTAGTTGTCATGGCATTACAGATTTGCTTCCTAGAAGTAAATTGAGCAGCCATGAGAATAGTTAATGAAAAGATTAGCCTGGGGTCATCCAGCTAGATCACTGAGTTTTTAGAGTACACAGGATTTTTCTGATTGGCAAGAAATGCTCTGTGTTGAGAACAAATCTGGGTAAAACTGAGCTTTTCACCCTTATTTAAAATATTTTAATTTTTATTTTTGTATACCTGAGTTAAATCATTCATTGTTCAGACACCGTTTTCCAGTGATGCCCAGAGATCCAGGGACGATTGACAGCCAGGGGTTTCGTTTCAACCTACCCTACTCTTATCGAAACTGGGTGCAATTACATATACAGGAGTGATTCTCATGGGAATGTGGCTTAACGTCCCCTCCGAAGGACGGGGTATTTCATGTGGTGCCAAGTCCAAATGCCCACCCATGGGGAGCGCGGAATTCCAGTTTTAATCTTATATAAATTAAATACCCTAACCAGTGGGTTATGCTCTCCTCGATATAGAACAAACAAAAAGGTCGGCTGTGAACATGAATTTGTATGAAGACCTTTTTGTCATTTTTTGAAACGTCATTTAAAAATCTCTTACTCAGATATTCTTTCTAACAATAAACTAGGTTTATGATACACACATGTTGTTGTTTGAATAGGCATCATGTAGAGTGTGGGTTGGTTCAAAAACATGCAAGTGAGATTGGGGATGTGTCTCACTTCACATATTATTCTTGGGTGAAGTCAAATATTGACTGACATACAGGCTGGTATTCTGAAAGGGAGTCTAGAGTTTACTTTAGTAAAAAAGGTCAACATTCACCAAAAAAGGTAAAATTTGCCATAATAACGTTTTTTCCAGATGAGCTAGAGTACCCAAATTGAGAGATGTATGATGGCACAAGCCCCTACTGAACCATGTAACTCCCCATTCCCCCGGGTCCTCCCTGAGGTGTGACAGGGTGTGGGGAAATGTCAAAAAAGGTCAACATTTCACCCAAAAGGTAAACCATTTTGCTCCATAACTTTTTTTTCCAAGATGCGCTAGAGATACCCAAACTTAGTATAATTGTAGGGGGCACCAAAGGCCCCTACTAACTATGTAATCCATTTCCCCATGGTCTCCTATGGGTCGAAAGGGGGGGGGGGTGGGGACAATGTCAAAAAAAAGGTCAAACATTTCACAACAAAGGTAAACATTTTGCCATAACTTTTTTTCCAGATGAGCTAGAGTACCTAAACTAAGATATATTGTAGAAGGGCACAAAGGCCCCTACGAACAAGTAATCCAGTCCCCAGGGGTCCTCCCCGGTCGACAGGGGGTGGGGAAATGTTCAAAAAAGGTAACATTCACCAAAAAGGTAAAAATTTTGCCAAAACTTTTTTCCAAGATGAACTAGAGTACCAAACTTAGATATATTGTATGAGGCACAAGCCCCACTAACCATGTAATCCAATTCCCCAGGGTCCTCCATGGGTCTGACAGGGGGTGGGGAAATCGTCAAAAACAGGTCTACATTTGCACCAAAAAGGTAAACATTTGTGCCATAACTTTTTGGGTCCCCCGCCAACTTTTGTGGCAAGGGGGACTATAGAACTGCTAGCCGTCCGTGCGTTGTGTGTAGTGCGTCCCTCACAATATTTTGGAACTAAGCAAGTGTGGAAAGTCATTCTTCGCAAAGATGTATCTCAAGTAGGAGGTGGGTGGGGGTGTGGATACAAAGTGGGCATGTTGGCAGGGGTCAAAGGTCAATGGTGTGTCAAAAATAGGGTCTTCAAGATGGGCAAAAAGAGGGCTAAATCGCTAGAATAAACGTTGTCAACACGGATATCTTTGATTGGAGCAAGTATGGGTGTCCATCTTCGCACCATTGATGTCACTCACGGTAGGCTGCGGATGAGTTCGGAGGAGGGTAATGTAGCATGGTCAAAGGTCAAATGGGGTCAAAAATAGGCCAAAAAATGGAGAGTTCATTGCTATAAACTTATCTGTTGTGGTAGGGATGATGATGAATGAAAGTTGGTGGGTGTGGTCAAACATTCAGCGCCGAAACAATTTTGAGGTCATTTCAAGGTCATACGAGGTCATCCAAGGTAAATAAACTTACATGTGGTAGGGGATGAAATGGGGGTGGGTGTCAACAT
The DNA here is from genome assembly GCA_023653785.1 of Ophioderma brevispina. Lineage (NCBI taxonomy): Eukaryota > Metazoa > Echinodermata > Ophiuroidea > Amphilepidida > Ophiodermatidae > Ophioderma > Ophioderma brevispina. The sequence continues at coordinate 25,454 of JAMKCH010029104.1, forward strand.
CAGACCCCAAAATTTTGAAGGTCATTACTAGGTCATACGAGGTCATTCCAAGGTCAAGTAACTTAGAACATGTGGTAGGAGGATGAATTGGGGCGGTGTGGTCAACATTCAGTACCAAAGATTTTGAAGGTCATGTCAAGGTCATCCAGGTCAAATCACTTAACATGTGGTAGGAGGCTGAAAATGGTGGGCTGTGTCAACATTCAGTACCAACCATGTTGAGGTTCATTTTCAAGGTCATCCGAGGTTCATCCGAGGTCATCCAAGGTCAAATCACTTAACATGTGGTAGGAGGATGAAAATTGGTGGTGTGGTTCAAACATTCCAAGTACCATCATTTTTGAGGTAATTTAAGGTATCCGAGGTCGGTCATCCAAGGTCAAATCATTAACATGTGGTTGGAGATTGAAAATTGGTGGGTTGTGTTCAACATTCAGTGCCAATACTTTTGAAGGTCATGTGAAGGTCTATGAGGCGATCATCCAAGGTCAAAGTACTAAATATGTGGGTAAGGAGGTAATGAAACTTTGGGGGGTGTTTGTGGGTTCACACATTCAGTGCGACGAAATTTTGTAAGGTCATGCGGGGTCATTTCAAGGTCAAATCACTAAACATGTGGTAGGGATGAAAATTGGTGGGTGTGGTCAAACATCAGTAAACCACAATTGAAGGTCCATTTCAGGTCATGCAGATCATCCAAAGGTCAAAATCACTTAAAACATTGTGGGTCTTGAGGGTGAAAATTGGTGAGGGGGTTATCATTCAGTGCCAAAAAATTGATGGTCATTTCAGGTCATGTGGGCATTTAAGGTCAAATCACAATCATTGGAGGGGATGAAATGATGAAACTTGGTGGGTGTGGTCAACATTCAGTGTTGACACTTGGATGTCATTTAAAGGTCATGTGGGGTCAATCCGAGGTCAAATCACGTAAAATGTGGTAGGAAGGATGTGATTGAACTTGGTGGGCCATACAAATCTTCACTGAGAATCTTTAAAATTGGCTTTGTTCTTTAGCTACTGCACTGGGCGGGGGCTTTGTGGTTCGAGAACCGCCTTGGTTTCAAGATGAGCTAGAGTAGTCAAACTTAGATGTTTTAGGAGGGGACAACCCCTACTAACATGTAATCAATTCCCACCAGGAACCTACCTAGGTCTGACAGGGGGGGTGGAGCAGGTAAAAAAAGAGAAGAAAACATTTAACAAAAAAGTAACCATTTTGCCATAAACTTTGTTTCCAGATGAGCTAGGTATGTCAAACTTAAATATAGTGTAGGAGGGACAAGCCCATACTAACCATTTAATTCATCTCCCAGAAGCTGCACTTAATCTAGGAAGAAAAAGCAATCGTCCATACCGCCATTGGCTGGTTTACAGATTTTTAGAATATGATGGAAGGAAAAAAAGTCCCTTATGGAGGACTAACCCTGGTTTTAATTTAAACCCAGTGTCTTAAAGTTAATCCCTTTCAGAATACACAACCACAGAGATTGCTTTCTAGCAGTTCTTTGCGGTTCTAGTGCATGAAGCTTGCCAGAAGCTTACCAACACCACTATTGCCATGGAGTACCTTTTTAGTATCACATGTACATACACAGTACTGTAGGTGGGTTGACTCCTGATCGCACAGCCTTCTTGTAGCCTACTTTATTCCTTCCCCAGAAAGGGGGGGTGGAGGTTCAACGACCAAATGATCACACACGGGACGTGCTGCAAACATCGGTCTCATTTTTAGCCTTATTTCCTGCCAATTTGGTTAAAAGCAAGGGTGATTTTTGTCTCGCCCTGAACCTTTTGTTGGCAGAGACGTAGTAATCACTTTTCTATTGTCCTGTCTGTTCTGTCGTCATGCTTGTCGTCTGCCCGCTGTCCGGTTGTTCACATGCTTGGTGTTACGATTAATCGTGGAGTTCCCGTAAGGGCTACGATGGATTGTAAAACTGGTGTAAAGAAGAGGGGCGTCCATGAATCTCGACCGATTAGATTTTGGGCGTCAAAGAGGCTATTAAGTATCCTAATTGCAAATTTATGAACCATTTTACAGTAAGGCTTGTGTACAAGTTTTCTGGAGTTCCGTAAGGCGTATTGATGATGTTACTTGTGGAAGGGAGAAGGCGGGCTGGAGCGTTCTCGAAACTGATTAGAGTTCGGGCGTATTCGGGCAAAGTAAGTATGCTAAATGAGCTAATTAATATGCAAAAAAATCAGCGTATTGCTATAAGTTTGGAACGGTACATGGATACAGAAAATTCCTTACTGCATGAAAAGCCTTCATGGTGCGCATCTTTTTTTTGCAATTTGAAAAGTGTGTGATGTATGCAGCTTAGGTATGCAAATGAGTAATTAAATATGCGTAATTACTGTATCTCTGAAACCGTACATCGGATAGGCAAAATTCCTTGGCGCATATGGAAAGAATACGATGCATCCTTTGTTTGGAATCATAATGGGTCAAAGTGGCATTTGGATAATAATAGCTAATTAAGTTCGAATTTGCATAATGTAAGGAAAAAAAAGCTTGTGAACAAGTTATCTAGAGTTCCGGAGGGCATTACATAATGATGTAAACTTGGTGAAGGCAGTGGGTTTGAAGAGTTCTCGGCCGTTAGATTTGGGCGTATTTGGGATAAGAGGGAGCAAATGAAGGCTATTAATATGCATAAAAATCGCGTAATTGCTATTTTTTAAACAATACACGGATACACAAATTCCTTCACAGCATGAAAGCCTGTATCAGGCGAATCTTTTTTCCATTTGAAAGATGATGTGATAGAGAGGGAGGGTTGGGGAGGTGGTGGTGTGGTGTGTGGGGCGTTGGAGGGGGTGGGTTTGTTGAAAGGTTGTAGGTTGGGGGGGGGGGGGTGGGGTGGGGGGTGGGGGGCGGGGGTTGGTGGACGGCCAGGCCTCGAGTCGGACAGGCGCTGGTGAACGGTGGGGGAGGACGGCACAGAGGCACCAGCATCCTCTGCGGCGCCAGGGGGGTGAAGGAGGGGGGGGCAGGGCCGCAACGATCAAGGGGGTTGTACGATGGGGGAGGTCTTCAGGGCGGAGGGGGAGGGAGACGATCGGGACCCGGTGGGAAGGGGGAACTTAAGGGAGGAGCAGCAGGCTGGGGGGGGGGGTAGGGGCCATCTCTTAGCAGGGAATCGGTGGGGAAAGTGCCCTGCGGCGGGAGCAACGGGGAGGGCGGGCGAGGGAGGAGGGGAGGAGGGGTTGGGGAGGGGTGACGGGAGACAGTGTAGGGGGGTTTGGGGGGGGGAGCGGGGGAAGGGGGGGGAGAGGGATGTTGGTTGGAGGGGGCAGGCAGGGGCGGCGGGAAAGGTAGTGGCGGGCGACTCGGGGACGAGGGGGGTGGGGAGGGGCCGGAGGGGGTATGAAGGGTGTAGAGCGGGGGGGGTGGGGAAGGATGGTGCGTGGCCCCCTAGGGACTCAGGTGGGGATGGGCGGGGGGGGAAAGGGAGGGTCTGTGGGGAGGGTGGGAGGCTTCTGGGGGAGGATGGTGTGGGGGAGGTCAAAGGGGCGCGGGGGTAAGCGGGGAATGGGGGGGACGAAGGGTGGGGGGGTGGTTTCTGTTGAGGACATGTTTAAGAGAAGGGGTGGAGTCGTTGAGGGGTGGGGGAGAGGGGTAAAGAACCCCACAAGGGGGGTGATGTGAGGGGTGGACGGGAGTGTCCTGCGGAGGGGGCATGAAGGTGGTTGACGAGGGGGGTGCGCAGGGAGGCGGGTAGCGGTAAGGGGTTGACGGGGGGGTTGAGGAGGGGTAATGTGGTGAGGAGGGGATGCGGGTATCGACTGGGTAATTGGTGTTGAAATTGCGTACAATAGTTGGGGTAAGTGTTGAAGAGGGTGTTGCGGAGGGTAGGGGTGAGGGGGGTGTGGCGGACGAGAGGTAACGAGTGATTAGACGGGCGGTTGGGGAGGGGGATGGGGTTGTGTTGAAAGGCTGTCTGGGGAGGGAGGGTGGGTGTTGCCCGGGTGATGTTGTGTGCTGGTGTGGTTCCGGGGATTTGGTGGAGGGGAGGTGGGGGGAGCGGGAGGGGTGAGGGGTGGATAGGAGCGGGAGGGGTTGTGGGGGATGGGGGGGGGGTGGTGGGGGTTCGGGGAGGAGGGTGGGGGGTGCAGCGGGGTGAGCGAGGGGGGGTGTTGGAGAGGTGAACGTGTGGGGAGGGGTGGGGTGGGGGGGATATTGGGGAGAGGTGAGATGAATGAGGGGATTGGTGGGGCAGGGGATGGGGGTGGTGGGGAGGGCGGTGGGGTTGTGGGGGAAGTTGTGGGAGGGGGTGTGGGAATGGGTCGGTGGGTGTTGGGGATGGGGGTGGGTGTTGAGGGGTGTTGGGGATGGGGTGGGGGGGTTGAAGGGTGTTGGGGAGGGGGTGGGGTTAGTGCGGGGTGGGACGCGGGGGTGGGGGGGGGGTGTGCGGAGTGTTGAGGGGGGGGGTGTTGTCTTTGCGGGAGGTTGGGGAGAGGATGAGGTGTGCGGGGTGTTGGGTGTTGGGGAGGGGTAAGGTGTGGCGTGGGTGTTGGGGAGGGGGATGGGGTGTTGTGGTCGTGTGTTGGTGAGGGGGATGGGGTGTTGTGCGTGGGTTGAGGGAGGGGGATGGGGTGGGCGCGGGTGTTGGGGAGGGGTGGGGGTTGCGGGGGTGGGGTGTTGCGGGGTGTGGGTAGGGGGTGGGGTGTTGGGGATGGGGTGGTGTTGTGGATGTTGGGGAGGGGTGGGGTGTGGGTGAGGGGGATATCTGCAATCCTCCAATGTATCTGCTTCCACAACCTTTTTGGACACACCTTTATTTATACAATTGCATCTGGTCGCTACTCTTGTCTTAAGATAGATGCGCGAAAGCAGGCCGAGAAATTGTGGTTCGAGAACCGCCCTTGTTCAAAATTTTTCAAATTTGTGTGAGAAAATTACTTAAGTACCTTTTCTGATTCGGAAGCCAGAATTTCTAAAAATTGTTTAGAAAATCAGTCCCAATTTCCACAATCTGAAGCCAAAATGATTCAAAATTTGCTTAAAATTTCAAAATTTAAAAACAAAATTCAGGCGAGACAAAAATTTGTGTTAAATTGGCCCAAAATTTGCATCTCTGATATAGCATGGGTCCTTTTAGGCAAACATGGTATAGATATGGGTTCACTTCAGGACTAAAAATCTGAGCGCGATACGGACGGAAGTTGTAATGAGATACCAAAAGCTATCTCTGAGATAAGTATCTGCCACAAAGCTACAGACATATGAGGCTAGTAAAATCTCAATTCCCATGCACAGTTCGGTAGCTTTCCTTCACGAAAAATACACCTATGACTGGTTTTTTGGGTATGATGTACATGTCTGGCTACCCAAGATACACTCCGGCAGTTCATGTCCAATTATGTACAAGTACAAACCTCAATGACTGTTGTCCTTCGTAGATGAGAGTATTATAACTTCATATGATCTATGATGCTCAAAGTGTAGGTTTTATAGGAACAAGAAGTGTTCTCTCACACCACGACACATTGTGGTCACACGCCTTGTGTCAGGATAATCTCATCGCATTGGTTCTAAATAGGTCTTTGGGGTATACTGATTAGCTGTGGTCCACTGGTGTAAGGGTCATTACAGTTGGTGAGGGAGGTCTGGTCAGTACTAGGGCTGTCTTCGGCATGTTAGTTTTTTTGGCGACATGTGATATAATTTGATCACGATGTCGACATAATGTCCACCTAAATTTTGTACAATTTTATCATTCAACCAAACTGACTGTGTGCTTATCTAAATCATAGTCTACACTGGACACTCATTATCCATGTGACCCAGTCAACTCCATCAAGAAGGGGGGTTCTCCTTTGGGGATGTTGAATAGTTTGAGTTGGAGGTAAATGAACTTGACATAATATAGGTCAGGTTACTTCAATTCAGGTATGCAGGAAACTACTTCATCTTTTTTGACTTGGAACTTTATTTTCACTGGCTTGGTATAGTCATTAAATAATAAAATCGGAAAGAAAGAATTGGTCATAAATTGATCATGTTAGAGTAAACCATGTTGCCTTTTTTAATCGAATGCTATATACAAGTTTGTTGATTGTTTGTAAGTTAGTCGGCAGGTCACCCAAGTACGAGTGGTCACACTAAAAATTTTTGGACGGAGTCCGGTCATTGTACATGGGCTTTCACAAATACAATGGCAAACGACCTTGATATTGTCCACATTCCCTGCAAACGTCTGCAGTTCAAAATCGATGGAAGCCTGGCCCACGTTATAGCATATGCGAATTCAATTTCCTTGATGCCCGTATATGTAAGGTTTTACATTTTCCGCATGGTCTCTCGCTCTTAAAAGAGATAGAGAAGAGTTACACACGACTTTTTGATAGCACACATTAAATTAATGATTTGGGATTAGGAATGCTTTAAAATTTTGTGGGATTTCTAGAACTTTTCAGAGACCCACGCGTTTTCAAAAAACTTAAAAATTTGTCGCTTTTAATGTGTCTGTTTTTAACCCCAAATCTACCCTGTTTCACGTTATTTTAGATCAACTTAGAATGTAGGTGCCATTCCGCAACAATAATACTGATTTTATAATGAATTCAGGTATTTGGGACCTCAAATCAGGGCACCATTTTCTAGAGCACTGTTTCGACCAGTTTGAGGTCACAGCGATTGTATTGTCTTTTGGTACAAGAAAATAACCGCATGTTGGCGTGACCTCCTAATTGACGGTTGTTTTATAGCCACATGTCAGATTATGGCTTATGGGGGAAACCATGTGTCGACAGAAGGCATATTCAAAGACCGCCCGAGTCAGTACAGAACGTGCTTGCAGAGATGACGGATGGCCGATGACAAAAGATTATTTTATCCACAATATCCTCCTCCAAGCTAAAAGCCACTATAGGAGGAGAATGAAAAAAGAACACGAAAATGTGCGATTCCAATCATATGAAAAATTCTATCGTGATGAACATGCCACTTATTGTCACATATTACTCTTTTGGTCTTATGCAGTGTTCTGAAAATGTACCAAACACGGCGGAAATTACGATGCCAAGACCTGAGATACGTCAACCGCCAGAGAGCTTTAGCAAGGACAGCGTGTAAGACTAGCTCCCATTGGAAGGAGGTACCTCAGGTTATAGACCCCCTTCCCCCTACCTCCAGTGTCTAGACCCCCTCCCCTCTGTCGTGTAGGACCCCTCCCCCTATCTGTGTAGACCCCCTCCCATCTCTGTGTAGACCCCCTCCCCTCTCTCTGTAGACACCTCCCTCTCTTGTTAGGAACCCCTACCCTCAGGGTTAGACCCCTGCCCCTCATCAGTGTAGACCCTAACCTTTTTCAGTGTGTTTAGACCCCCTAAATCGTGTAGATCCCTACCCCTCACTCACGTAATCCCTCCCTAAATCCCACTTAACAGTTTGTTCCACAAGAGTTTGAGTCCCTCCCATTTGCATTGATGCCCAAATAAATTTCGAAGAAAGGAACAAGGTATCAGGGATAGCCCCCTTCCCCTTTTTCAGTGTAGACCCCTCCCCTCTCTAAGTGTAGACCCCTCCCAATTGTATAGACCCTCCCCCACTCGTGTATAGACCCCAGCCCCCCTTTCAGTAGCCCTCCCTTTCTCAGTGTAGGACCCCTGCCACCTCACTCAGTTGTAGACCCCTTACCTTAGTTGTTCCCAAGAGTTGTTAAGAGGGCCCTCCCATTTGCATGACTCCCCATAAAATTTCAAGAAGAAGGAACATAGGTATTATAAATAGATGTAAAGTTAGCAAAATAAATTTTACCATAAAAATTATTTGTCCAAAATTACATATCACCCCCCATTGAATTGTTCCCAAAATGCCCTCCCCATCATACCATGTCCCCATAACTGCTTTCTCGTCCTCCTCCTCCTCCCTCCACCCCCACCCCACCCCCACCCCACTAAAAAAGAAAGAGCAACTACCCGCCTAATAGCAGTTAAAATCTCGTAACCTCTCTTATTCCCGTTGGCGAGTTAGACGACGATGGACAGTTAAATCTGTTGAACTCGGGCCACCTCAACCATGGGAACACAATAAACGAGGAGAACCACAACCACTGGAAAATCAGGGAAGTTAAGGGGGTACTTAAAGCAATATTGGCCACATTTTTGGCAGACCACCCCCCAATTTTCAAAATTGGAAGTTTTTTGACACAGTTGTGTTGGTTTTAATTGTCTATAGTGTGAACTAGATGAGAATGGACATCTTCAAAAAATGGTTTTTGTCATAAAAGAAAGAATTGTTTAATGCCCGTTCATGATGTGAAATAAGTGGCATGGTACCTCATGAAAATGACCTCTAAATGAATCTCTATCGGTAGATTTGATACCCCGTGAAGGTTGACATCCTATGCCAATTGTTGTAATATGTTAACCAATAAATTTCAAAATTTCACGAGTGACAAGGATTTATAAACATTTCTGCTTTTTTGCAAATATTTTTTCTTATTATAGGTCTCATTTTTTTAAACACATTTGCCAAAAAGCTTCAGGTCACAAAAACAGGCAAAATTTGGTGCTTGAAACGTTTTTAAACATTATCTGCTTGCATCAGTTATCAAATTTGATTGTTTTATGAACAGATAAATCAATTATGAGAAATTCAAAAATTCAACACAATTTTGAAACTTGTGCCAATGTATGTGTTCGGCATTTCCATCAGTTGTTCCAACGGTTCAGGAAAGTTATTATTTTTAACCCTAACCATATCAGACATTGCTTAAAGCAATATAGCAAATTTTTTGAAGAGTTGCCCCCATTTTCCAAAAATTGAGATTTTTACCCGGTTGCATGTACTGGCTAGAAATCTATACCTGTGAATGTTAAGCTTGAAAATTGTCGTTGTCATTCCAAACAAAGGAATTTTGTAATTAGAATAATTAATATCGGAGATCTCCCATATTAATTCAAACGGACTGTTGGAAATGGCCTTCAAAGATGAATAGCCGGGGAAAATAGTTGCCAGTACGTGTCTATGTTCATTCATTAGTTTTTTATTGTTTCAGGCAATTTAAGTTAGAGGTCATTTTCTTGAGGTGGCACTATTTCACCCCCCCCCCCCTTGCATGGGAACGGACAAAAACTTAGCATTTCCAGCTCTGGTGCTTAGTACAATCTGGGATTACCAAATTTCCAATTACAAAATCTGCCATTTTATGATACAATACGCATTTTTGAGCATTCGCGTTCGCAGGTATCGTTTCATAGGACAATTATCTTTATAAAATTGATCGATTAAGCCCCCATTTCATTGGTCGAGCTATGAGTTGCAAAAAACATGATATCAACATACCTGTTGCAAAAATCTTCAAATTTTGAAAAATTGGGGGCGCGCTCAAAAAATGTCTGTTATTATTGCTTTTAACATTGCAAGGCACCCAACGTTTTGTATTAAAATTTTCAAAACTAAACACCCAGTAGTTCACAGATTTATAAAAAAAAAACCCGAGACATTTTGAGATGTCTGGTACTGCGCGTGCCAAACTGAGAATCATGAGTACTACCATAAGCTTTCTGCTTTCAGGAAGCAAGGATAGTTTTCTAAAATATTGTTTTGAGATAATTGGTATGGGACACCAACTAGAGCTGGAGTACCCTTTATTCATAGACATTTAACACGGTCATAGTTTTTGTTGTTTACCGTTTAAAACGGTCATAACAAGTTAACGGCTGCCGAATTTGGCCGCTTACCACGCAATTGCAATTCTTGGCACCCTAAATCGTTCGTTAGTATCGGGTTACCGGCTCTTTGCACTTCGATCACAACTATCATCTTGAACCCTTAATGTGTTTGCTCTTACCTATGTAGTTTTATCCAAAATAAAGCAGTGGCGAATATACAAAGATCCCAAACGACAAACACTGTGGGAGCTGCCATTCAAGTTACCTTTTTTGTAGATCCCTTGTAATTGAAAGCACGGTAATTGGGCCCTGTGTTTTGCGATTTGTATTAGCCGAAGTCGCCACACTCCGTACAAGAATTTGGTAAACGGGGGATTTCCCTGTTTCGTTAAAAAGCGGAAACCATTTAGAAGACGCATTGGAACTGTTAACTTACTTTTCACTGACCGCGAGTAAATTTTGGTGAAAATTTGACTCAGGAATTAAAATATACTGAAAAAAGGTGTAGTAGGGTTGGGTTCGCTGACTGTAAAGTGTCGTGAATTTCTAAACGTTTTAGTTACCTTCCGTGTCGTGTATACGTTTTTTTAAACGTTTTACCTCCAGCACTACACCAACACATGATCCCTCCTCACCCCCACTTTTTAATTGACTATTGCATTGAACTTTTATGATAGGGTACTGTACACAATCTATTCGTCGAATAGAAAGGGGAGACCATGGAAAATGAAAACATATTACAATTATTGGGCAATTGAGTTCTCATATTTGGGTCCGATTTTGATGGGCGTGTTTGCTATACTACTGCAAGTTAATACGATACACTGCAGGGATCGTGGGAAATGCAAAAGGGCCATTCTTCGGTCAGTTTGGACCTAAAACCGGTAAATTTTTACTTTCAACTTAATGATGTTTTTGTCAAACCTCAGAAGGTCACACATGTGAGCAAACTTCATTTTCCTACATTGTGATTCAAACAGCTTGGGTGAAAATAACAATTTACCGGTTTTGGGTCACAAACGTTTTGGAATCGAAGAATGGTCTCAAATCATTTGCCTATTATTTGGGCTTTCTGTATTGGGCATGATGCCTGCTCAAAACTGCTACAATTTTTGCAGGGTATTGTGATATGGTGACTGCCTTTACCAACTACTGCTTATAAATTATTGATAAATTCTTACATTGTGCATGCTCTAGATAGTGGTGTGTCAATTCACTATATAGCATAGACCGGCGAAGGTTTACATGGATTTTTTGGTGTTAACACACTACAATAAACGATATAATTCTTTAATTGAGAGGCCATGATTTAAAAGAAGTGTTATTAATTAAAGATTCGTCTATGATTCATATGTTTATCGGTGTGTAAAGCGTAAACGTGGAAATGGGCTTACATGCAGCCAGCAAAAACACCCATGGTTTTAGAATATAAAAGCCACTAATCAGTCATTTTTCAAAAATTCAAAATGTAGATTTTGTCTCTAATTGTAGGAAGTAAATCATAACACCTTATATTACTTTCTTTGTGAAAAACAGGAAACTTTTAAGCATTTTAAACCGGTCTTGAAGGTGCAATTTACAACTGTTCTGGAACTAATTAAAGTCAGACCCAGACTTTATTAGTAAACAAAGCATAATAAATCCATGGATTTCTTGAAAATATGGGTTTTCTGTCCCTTGTTGTTATAGGCTTCTAGCCACTTAAGGTGCTTTACTACAACATTTCCAAATACAAACTGTGCAAAAAATGGACTTTGCTGACAAATAGGGGGCGCGGATTTGGTTACATTACAAATAATAATAAAAAGGTCCAGCAGTGGATGTGCCTCCAATTAGAATTAAAATAGGTAGATGCAATAATATCCCTTATTCGTAATGGAAGTGCCAAAAATCCTGTGATAATTGTATCGAGGATGACTACGTTGTTTTATGTTGTGTCCCCAATGCAATGAAAGTAGAGGCAGCCTGTCTAAGTAGTAGTTTAAACCAAAGTTTTACATTCGGTTTGTCCCCGCTAATGGGGGGGGCCGGATTCACCTCCATCTCAGCAAAATGTGTGTTGAGGGATTTTATTGTACATGTATAACCAAATTTAATATTAAAATTTAAAATTCCATAAAACCATCTTAAAAAAAAAAAATATTTTTCTAAGTTCTATAGTGATGGTAATTGTGGTCCCAGTGATAAAATTTTCCAATATAAAAATATCCATGAACGTCATGTCATTTATATGAAATCCAACAGGAACTTTTAAAGCAAACAGTCTGGCATGGACTAACCAAGACACATACAGATGCAAGTAATCAGTTTTCAAGCTAAATCTCTGTTTGAAATAAAGGAGACAATTTTATGTTCGGCCCAACAGTACAGTGTAGATATTTGTTAGGCATCTTTGTAATGGCTGATTGTATAGTTTTAAATTGCCATTTCTAAAAAAGCTGTACAAAATTGTCATCAGATAAAAAAAATAATAAATATCACAAAAGAGTTCATGCACAAAGGTCCATGGACCGATCGATAATAGCATCATCCCCAGAAGCCCAAGATTTTACCGGTTGTGTCAAAATTTTGGTATCTGAAGAAAGTATTTTTCTCATTTACCCTGTTAATCTTAGAGCCAAGAGTTTTGGTTTGGCAGATATGAGACCCATTTTGTCGACCAAATAATTTTCACAGTACTCCGGGGCTTACCAAATATGTTTTAGCTCTTGCATCAAAACCGATTGAAAACATATCGTCCGCAAAAACTTTACAGATGGGGTTTTGGTTGAAGGCCATTCTATCAAGATGAAAAACTTTTTATAATGAAATTGGACCGTCCCCCCCTTTAATATTAAAAATATAAACATTTTTTCCAGTTTGGGTCAGATCATACGTTATTTTTTCTCATGTATGTATGTGATGGTGATTGTGGTCTCCAGTTGAGAAACTTTTCATAAAATAAAAAATATCCATGACTGTCACGTTCATTTATGATGAAATCCACATGAATTTGTTAAAAGAACACATGACCAAGACATAATACATATGAAGTAATAAGTTACAAGCTAATCTTATTTGAATAGAGAGACAATCTTTTGGCAAACAGTACAGATGCAGGCTGTTTGCTCGGTCACTTCTTTGTATGATGATTTGTGGGGGTGCGGGGACTTCGAAAACGTGGTGGACTTTTTTCACAAAAGTGGACCAACCACCCTAAAATGGTCTTTTTTGGACTTTGAACATCTCATCAACAACAGCCTGCTGATGGTATAAACATTTTAAATTGCCCTTTCTAAACATTGTACAAAAAATGTTGCCTTAGAATCACCAAAAACAAAATATTCACACAAACTATGTTAATGTGTATGGTGTTTGAAATGTATGAGTATATACAAAAACCACAATGCACACAAAATATATAATTTTGTGAGGTGTTGGTTTAAACCTCTACATTATTATTACTTCTTTTAATGGCAGTTTCTTGTTGCAGGGAACTAATTAAAATTTTCCCACCGCTGTTCAAGACATATGTAATTAAGGTTACTGTAATAATTAAGAGAAACATGGAAACATGGAATTTATTTATAATTATAGATTTTAAAGTATCCTGTCATATTTAAAAATTAGAACGCTTAAGCAATAGATTATTTTGTCAGTTGCATCAAGGCGGATTTCAAATCACCTGCAAACGGTGGCCCCAAAATCGGTTTATTAGCAATTTGAATGGAAGTAATATATGTATTGTCGTAAGATGAGGCGCTTGTGGTTGATCACATGTATTGGCTGCTCTACTCAAGTGAATCGGAGATTTAGAAATATACATTTTGTTGTGTGTTCGTTCTGCTTGTAGCCAACTACAGTGGAACAATGTCTTGAACAAGTGATAGTTTCATTTTTTTTTGTGTTTAAAAATTAGTCACTAGAAACTAAGCTACCAATCTGGAAAAAAAATTAGTTGGAACACTTCACTACATTTATTACATTGCTCACCTGGGCCAGATTGAGGCCTTACAAGCTCCTATTATCAGCTCAATTGAAAGCTACAACCTTACACTTACCTTTCCCCACCACCATTCAATCAATGTGTTGGGGAATTGGCAAGACTGCTGATCGTTGTTCGTTCGTTTGCAAGTCCAAAAACCACAGTGGAAGATCCGTCTTTAACAGCTGATAGTTTCATCACCAAGGTTGATAAGGCCTGGAATTCCTCTTGGGACTTGTAGACTCAAGTCATCTATTGATGTGGCTCATGGTTTGTGGCTCTCACAATCGCAGTTTGGTGAAGGATCTACTCCGATCTTGTGAGGAAGTTCTTTGTACGACCTAAGCCCAGTTCTAGGTCTGTGAGGTTGACCCATGCTTTCCTATCAAGGTCCACAGCCTTTGGGTTGCAGATGGGGCTGTCCACAAACTGCTTAGGTTCAAAGTAGAGGCTGACCATTGCTCAAACCATCTGTAACCTGATCAAGGATAGGGATAACGGTGACTGCAGTTGTCTGGATTGAGGTAGGTACATGATTCGTGGAAATTTCTGATCCTCAAGGGTGTTGGTGGTGGGTTTAGGCGGCTACCAGGTTCATCACATTTATTGGCGAGCTTGATCGTCGACGTTCCTCCTAAGGTTTGGAGGGCCTGCCAGAAAGAATTGGAAGGTATTCTAAGGCGTCGCCAAAAGGCAAACCACTAACAAAGTATCATTGAATCATTCAGAACGACATCAATTTGTGTGAAATGTACGCTGTGCCTCCCTACTGGTGCAGCGTATTCAGGGGTGGAGTATGCCAGCAGGGCAACAGTTGATGTATGTAATGTGTCAAAGGATTGAACCCATCCAGTTATGCGAGCCTTTGAGGAGGTGGACACGGAGAATGCCGTCTGCAGCGACACTGCCTTGGGTTTGTGTTTATTGAAAGTAATAAGGCTGCGGTCCATTGTGACGCAAAGGTACTTCGGTGTTGGGTAATGTGAAGTTTTTCCCATCTAGAGTGATGTTTAGGTCTCTTTTTGCAACGATTTGCAAGACTGCTGATGCGGATTACCCATTCAACATTGGTTGGGGGGCCGATTAGATTTAGGACGACTTCATGCCCAGATCTTGTTGAAATTCTCATGAAATGTTGGTATTGGTGGAAAGAAACATATGTGCCAATTTGAATTTTTTCCAAACTGGCGTTGTAGAGAGATGTCAGTATGCGTTTCAAAATTCCAAGACTTTGTACAGGGGCTGATTTGGGCAGTTTTCAGTGTAGGGAACTTGAATCAAAATGGGGCAATTTGTGAAAAAATCACTTTTATTTCAATTATTTCTCCAGTAATGATGAGTTATACGATGGTGTTTGTTTTTAAGGGTAAAGAATATCAAAAATCCATACATTTTTTTATGTTTGTGTGTGTCGTCAAAAAACAAGAACAATGTAGCGCAAAAAACAACACTTTCTGTTGAAATATTCTAGAAAAAAATTTAAAATAGCAAAAAACAATAATTATCTTAAAAATAAAAAAAGATCAACTTTAAAAAAAATAAGGGTTTTTTTTGAAAAAAATACTTTTAAAAACTCCTTTCCTCCTCTTTAGATTTTGTAGATTGAGGGTTTCTATTTGAAAAAATAGGTGTTTTTAATTTTCCCTAAATAATTTTTTTTTGTCCCTAAATTTTTTTTAAAGAATTAAAATGCTTGATTCAAAAAAGCCCAACGTTAAGAGTAGGTATTTGGTTTATCACACAGCCCTAAAGTTTCAGTTAAAAGCACCTCACTTTTTAGGCTGGGAACAAAAATTATTTATTGTAAAACTTAGGGAAATTAAAACAAATAAAAAACAATAAAACAAATCATGCAGTATTGAAACTTCAAAAAATTGTGGAGGACGAGTTCCAATCCTTACCTAGTAAGTTTGATATAAATTGTGATAATTAAGCACCAAATTATGGTCGACGCTTATCAGCTAACATAAAATGCTTGATTGTGAAAAAATGTCTGTCCTCTAATCTCTGGTTGAAAAGGGGATTAACATCAACTAACAATAACACTTATTCCAAGACAAGCTTAAATCAAACCAGAACCAAGATATAAGCAAAGCTCAAACAAAAAAAAGAAACACCAAGCAAACCACGTGTAAACCAAGCATTAAAAGCTAAGTATTCCAATGGTGCTCTCAAGTGGTTCTATTGTGCTCAAGTGATTGGTTTGATTTTAAGCTTGCTTTATACTTGCTTCAGCTTGTATTGTGTGATGCTAAAGTGCTTGCTATGTGCTTGTTTCTGATTGTTTCAACTAGTATTAAGAGGGAAATGTTTGTTATCTGCAGTTAATTCCCTTCCAATTCAGTGAAAATTAAACAAGATGATTTTTCAAAACCAAGCACTTTATGTTAGCAGATATTATGAGTTGCAAAAATATGGGTCGAGTTACGCAGTCAGTTGAGCCCAATATTTAAAACTCAGAGCTGAGACCAATTAATATTGGGCGTAAATCATCCCATTGTTCATTATCATTTTTTGGACCGATATTTTCCCACCATTGGGACTCCTCAAAAAATGATAAGGACTAAATTGATTCAAGGGTTTTTTTGATTTATGGGCATTTTTTTCTGTAAGCCATTTATCGATGTTCCTACCTTAACGGTAGACTTAGATTTCAAATGTAATTGTTTTCCTGTATATTATTTAAAAATAAGTCATGCAAAATTAAAGGCTGTTGTTAAAACCTAAACTAATCAAGTCCCATTTGTGAGATATATCAGTTTTTGGTTTTGAATTAGTTAATTTTTATGGAGCATGCTGGTCATTTAGGGGACACCATTCACGTAGTATAACAGAATTCATTATTATTTCACTGTCGCTATGAATCATCAGAATCATTTGCCTCAAACTTTCAGTGCCATTAGATGCTCTGTTGTACAAAACTAAAAATCAGATTTATCCGGAAAATTTTATGACAAAAATCCTGTTTTTTTTATGTGAAAGACAATGATTTGGAGTATTTCCCATAATGGAATTATTCTATAAATTCTGCTGGGGTTTAGTATGCAAACACGCAAATATCATTGGCGTTGGCTTATCTAAATGAGATGTATCTAGTGGTAGTCGAGAGTGGGAGGTTACGGGTGAATGTATACAAGGTACGTTAGTGCAAGCAGCTAGCACGGGTTGGTTCATATTTGAGGTGGGATATATTGTCTTTTTTTGTAATAAATAGTTAGGGTATTGAACAATCGTAGGTCCTAACACTCAAACTATTGTTGTCCATCAATAGTGACAGGCTATTAGAAAGGCAAAGCAACACGTCCTATATTTTATTCTCTAAGTAGTTGACCATATCAATGAGACTATAATAAGTTTTATGGTGGCTGACAATAGCAAGTCTTTTAGAGACAGCTTGGATATTATACAAATATTGACTGCTCATGAGGGAAATGGTGCAAAATAACTACCCGAGGTGACTGGATACCGTGGGCCTACTATTTTCCCAAGATCGAAGGTCGAGGGAAAATAGTAGGCCCACGGTCTCCAGTCACCGAGGGGAGGTATTTTGCACCATTTCACAAATATAGAGCAGTCAATATTTGTTTTATATAACACATAAAAATATCTGTGTCTTTTGAAAAACTTGCCAAGTCTCGTCGAGATCAGCTACCGGCACCGCAACATAAGGCTAGTTTGAAAGCAGGCTTAGTCTAGTCATGGTTCAATCCAATCATGGCTCTCTCCCACAAATTTCTCAAGCTGCTCAAGACATATGATTTGTTTTACGGTATGCACTATCTACAGCATTGAGATTTCTCCATTTTGAGTCAAAAATTCAGCGGAAATTTGCCCAGCGGTCAAAATGTAAACACGCAAATATCGAGCAGAAGATATGATCGATGCATGTGTCAGAGGTCGGGTCACTGATCGGGTCAGATCAATCACCGTGAGGCACTGGCGATGCAAGATACCAATGCAGGGAAAAGAGTTCCCATAAAAATGAACTGTTTCCCCGTGATGGGGGAAATAGTAGCTTTTTATGGGAACTTCTTTCCCTCCTGTGAAATTTTGGGGAACTAGTCTCAAATATTTTATGTTACGTGATAGAGTATCCATCAATCAAATAACAGAAATATTTTTAAGTGTTATATAAACAAAATTACATGAAATATCCTACCCTCCATCCGCCCTGCTTTTGCCCTCTATTCACCCTACGTTTGCCCTTCACTCGCCCTCTGTGCACCTTTCACTCACCCTACCCATGCCCTATACCCACCCTTTCCTTGATAATATCAAACCTGATTGGACTTGCAGTTAAAAAAAGGGTTGCCAACCTGCGGGATGCTGCATACTAAATGCAAACTCTACATGAGATTCATCAGGAATGGGTGGATCAATAACCCTGTTGCATGCTTTGAACAACATGCTATTAAACTCGACAAACTTCAGGAAATTCAAACAGCTGCACATTTTCACAATGTCATTTTCGTATTGTTCTACATATATACTGGTACATATTATGGATTCGATTGATATTGTTGGAATTGGGATAATTGTGTGTCAAAGTGTTATTAAATAGTGTGTCAGAGTATTATTAAATAGTGTGTCAAAGTATTATTAAATGCATGCAAAGTATATATATGCTTAAACAGCTGTGAAAATGTAAGCAATTTTATTGGCTGATGCCTGGAATCCATTCGATAATTGAACCCAAGATGTACATGCTGGTTGCTAGGCAGATTCCTGGGCAGAACCCCCTATCAGACAAGAATTCCAAACTACTTTTTCCCCCAGTCCCTAAACTCAACATAAAAAGTGGTAACCATGAGAGTTCTAAATTTCGCGGAAAAGGTGTATATTTTTTACTGTCATCGAGGACTGCAAAATCATGATAAAAGGGGTATTCTGAGCATCCGTCTCTGCAAAATTTTAAAAAAGGGGTGTTTTTACAGAATTGGCCGTCGTCGATCGGTCTTTTTTGTACATAACGCTTCAAGGGAATGTTTATCTTTGTTGCATTTTCATTTAAAATCAGTATACAGGTATTGTACTTAATCCCATTTAAAGACACAGGATCATCTGGGAGTACAGTAGACACAAAGTAATGTTGATACTTGTATGTTTTGTTCTTAATATGTTAAATTATAAGAGTCATTGAAAAGGGGTGTCTGAAAATCTTGTCATTGAAAACCTTGAAATAGGGGGTATTTTTAACCCTAATTTGGTCATCGATTTTGCAAAAAAAAGGGCCGGGGTAAGATCAATGAAAAATCATTGAAAAGAGGGGTTTTGAAAAAATGAAGAATTCTCATGTTACCACTTTTTATGTGGAGTTGAGGGACCGGGCTTTTCCCCTTCATCAGACGAGCTGTCAGTGTCCCAGAATGGGACCCAGATCATCGCATCACAAGTTAATAAAAACACACTGAACAAACTGGGGCCTACTTCAGTCTTTTTAAAGGTGGGTGTTCCGATTTATGTGTATCTTGTTCTCCACTTGATATGAGAGCCTGGCACCTGCATACATTTACCATCAAGTATCGTGGGAAACAAACTTGCGGTTTTGATAATAGAAGCGATAATGCACATTGCAAGGCCCTATTCACTACTGTGCTAATATTGATGGTTAACCACTAAAACGACAGTTTTTAGCTTCATGAGTGAAGCTAATCTAATCGTACCGATTCGGCAGAGCGGGCGAAAAAGTCTAGGCGTATCTCCGTTGCCCTCGATTGAGCATATTTGTTCAAAATTAGTCGTGTGAAAGTGTGGGATGTGCTCTTCAAGCTGAATGAATTTCGTAAGCAAAATCGGCCTAGAAGTGTGTTATTTTCCCGTTTGTTTTTGTGTTTGTAAAAAAAAAAAAAAAAAAAAGATTAGATTTTGGGCGTAAAATATGCTAATTAAGTATCTAATTTGCATAATTTACGAAAATTTTCCCGCAAGGCTTGTGTACAAGTTTTCAGGAGTTCCGTAAGGCGTATAATGATGTAACTTGGTCGAAGGGCGTATTTCGGGCATATTAAGTATGCAAATGAGCTAATTAATATGCAAAAATCAGCGTAATTGCTATAATTTTTAAACGGTACATCGG
>JAMKCH010029105.1:0-25024 GCA_023653785.1 Ophioderma brevispina
TTTCTGTTTTGACATATTTCAATTTCTACTCCCAAATACATTTTGCTAAAAACCACATTGATCCTTCTGAAACCGTAGCCCTCCGAGGCCTATCCATGCATGGCGTGCGCGACCACTCCATTTCACTCCCCACCATCAACATGTACTATATCCTAACCATCACCACCACCACCTTTACCACCACCACCACCCCTTCCCATCCCAAGGCACTATCAGTGATTGATAATCAGAAAATCACAAACAAATCTATTTTTGCATGTGTGGATCGAGTTCTAGGTATCCTATCATACCCTACAAATTATAAAACCCAAGCATCTAATAAGGACAAAATCGGAAAATTAGACATATGTTGAACTTATATGTCCATTTAGTTCAATTTTAATACAGAAAAATAAAAATACCTACTGATTTAACCGACCCCGCTTGCCAGCCACAACAATCGTACTTCATTTTGCACATTACACGGAGAAAAACGTCTTTTACCGGTTTGCCGTCTGCCATGATGATATGATGATGATGACACAATAGCCACAATGCACCCGTTGCCTATAAAAGAATAAATCCACTAGAAATCGTCGAAATGGGATTTAAGGCCGTCGGTAAAAACACTTCAATAGCAATGATTCACGATGTAGGAGACGTAAATTAGAACCCTCTAAGAGTAGTTATGGCAATTTCACACACATGTATTAAAACCATATTCCTGTTTTGACACTGAGCCATGAAGCGCTTTCGGAGAAATGGCTTCCCGCCTGTTTGATTCAAAACTTGTTGATCAGATGATTACTACGTTGTCAAGGTGTTTGAAGAGTTGCTGGCTCGTTTACCAGCTTACCACTCGCACACGGTGTTTTTGCAACCACGCATTCACTGCTGGACTGTCCAACCGTGTTACTTTTCCCACGTATGTGAAATTCTTCGGTTGGCGAGCTACACTTTTCTCTCGCCTCGGTTGCAAACAACTTTTCCCGCCCTTGAGCCATGATAGTCTGCGTCGAGTGCAAATTTTTGACCATACTGTGTGATATGATATGGAACGTGACTTGTTGATGTCAATATCCGGAATGGTTTGGCAAATCTATGGTCAGTGAAGTTGGCGAAATGACTTTAGATGCAGTTTGACAGTCTGTACGCTAGTGTACCACATGTTTACGAATACCTGTGGGGGCAGTTACCTGTCGAAATTGAGATTTCAAGTGAGGGCGTTAGATTGAGTTCGGTACTTTTTTTCCACTGTACAGAACCTTCTTCAATCTTCAGTACGATATGGTCACTATTGATGCAAACTGCAAAGAAATGCCAAGGAATTCGTGCAATCCAGGCGTGGCATTCATTGCTTGTTTATTTATATGAGTAACGATTTTTCCAAGTGGTTGGATAGATAATATTTTTTAACGAAGGGCGCTGGGCTAAGTGGCCTTTCAGTAAAACCCCCTGGGGGGGGGGGGCACTTGTATTCAAAGGTGGATATGATGCGTGCCAGGACAACGCGTAAAAAGGGTTGTCTTTTTTCCAACAGCGATGTCCGCGCGTACATCGTTTAGGTGTCAAAACAGCAAAATATGGAAATTTTTAATTTGGTATGTTTTTTCTTAACCTGAAATTTCATGTTATATCTCATTACGCAGGGATCAAAAATCATCCAAAATATTGTAATCCGAACTTGGAAAGTCAGCAAAACAATATAATGAGGGTAATTTTACGGATTCCCAGGGGTATAATTTCGTAGCAGAGTGCGAGAATCAGTCTGGATTCTCAAAATTAATTTTGCTGGAATCATCTAATTCGCTACGTGTTAAATCTTAATTTTACGAGAATCAACATTGATTCCCCCCAATCAATTTACGAGCATCTTTGCGAGAATCGATTTTCGGATTCTCGCCGAAATTCTGCCCGGATTCATTGCACTGCGAACTTGTTGAGGGTATCATACATATAAAAATACTTGTTTAGGTATGTTTTTAGATTGTTTTTTAGTCGGTTGAAAATACGTGTTTAGGTGCATTTTTGAAGTCCATTTTTTTTTCCTTTTTCACGCATATATCCACCTTTGGATACAAGTGGCCCCCCTGGAGTAAACCATATTCTGTAATGTAATTTAATAATAGCCCTGCAAACATTGTAAAACTAAATAATCCCATAATAGTGACTTTAGAGAGCGTTGGCTGTTCCTTACTATCATTATCATTAGGTTTTGCTCAACCAGAAAATCTAAAACAAATCTCTAAAAAAATCGGATTTTTGGCATGTTCGTAACAAGCTTAGGTATCCTAACATACCGCTGACAAAGGCAACCTTAATAAGGAGCACATCGTATATTTAGTCATTACTGTCTACGGACCGTGATTCAATGGGAATTCATATCTTTTGAAAATTGCTGTTTTCATCCCTTTTCTAATTAATTTTGCTTGTAAAAATAACTTATGAGAATACTACAGACTAGTCTTCACTTTACTACTATTCCTGCATATTTAAATATTTTTGACTCTTTCTGGTGGATCACTGATAGTGTCTTTTATCGTAAACAGGTTTCAAACTGTCAAAAAGGACACCTTCGCTAAAAGCTGTGTTCATTATAGAAACTTCATTCTTTCTGGAAATGTATACTTTTTTAAGTAAATGCGTGATGATTGGAATAAATCTGTCTTGGCTATATATTGCTCTTCATATTTTTTTTCTAATATACAATCTAATGGAATACTATTACCGTTTTTCTTAGAGAAAAAGGATCACGCTATGTAGAAATACTAATAACATCTGTGGATAATATCTTGGCGTGCTGCCAGGCCTGACAAGTCGCCCATTTTCAGCAACAGGTGGTGCTTTAGAATGTAATGTCTGGGTTTCGATTTTGCTTTTGCACATTTATAGGGGAGCAATCCTAAGGCGTAGAGCTCTCCGTTTAAGCAAAAACCCGCATTTGAGTACATATAGGATTTTGCTGGCTTAAATTAAAGTTAAATATTAAGATGTCTGAAAGTTTTTTAACAAGATTTGCATCAGTGGTTTCGGAGTTTTATGACCTAATTAACGATAAAATTTGCATGATTTTTTGTTTGCACACTAGTTTCTTTTTCCGGGTGTACAAACAATATAAATATTGTATCGTTGTTATTTTTGTTGTTTTTGTGAAGGCAAGTGAGTTGATGTATCTAAACACCACTGTTTGTGATTAAATGTTTCATTCAGGTGTGTATTTTTTTGGAATAAATTATGCAAATTTTGATTTTTTTTTTAAACAAATTGACCAACTTTTTGTTTATGATTCATCGTCACCAAATCATAATCACGTGGAAATGTTGACTGCAATGTATTCTATGAACTAATTTACACCAGCCACAGCAGTAACAGTTTGAATTCATCAAAACCAATGAAGTTACATTACAAAATAGTACAGCCTGTATTTGTTGAAAATTCGTTCAAGATACTACTCTGACATGGCACCTGTGTTCTTTTCAAATTAGCCACTGTGGCGCACATTTTATCCATTGTCATCATAATTCGTACGTGTCAATGAGAGACGACTCTTTGACGTAGAAACCCAGCTGCGGGCAGCGTCTACAGCTGGCAAAAACGCAGGTGTGTAAATTATAATGCACGTTTTATCGTCTAGGATTTGAATGTGCCCGCCCTTGAATAGAAAACATGTTAACATAATTCAGTTGTATTTTGTTATTTAAGTAATGATAAAGAAGACGTATGTCGATAATAAGAATAAATCCGATTTCATACTGTTCTATTTAGTGACTTGTGGTAGATTGCTATTGATCTCGCTCGATTGAGGTGTTTTTAAAGATTTTGTAACATTAGAGCCACTCAATGTTTGATTGGTTGGAGGTTTGAGAAAGATTTTCTCAACCCCAACCAATCACCGTGAGTTGGCTCCAATGTTTTTACAACATATTTAGCTGCTAATATTATTATTATGTTCAAAATGCACTAATTATTGCATCCATTCGGGAGCGAATTCTGTTCGACTTTTATTAAACGGTATAATATCCAGAAAAATTAGGCCACACATACTGGTATATAATATATTAACTACAATACCGCTCCACGGCCTGTTCTTGCCCTTGAAGGAAGACTGGCGCCCTATATAGAAGCCCTAAATTTTCGGTCAATTGTTTTTGCTTTATATGTTTGTCCATCACCTGAAATGAAAAATATATAAAACATTTTCAGTTTTTCCTTGTGTTCAATCATTTATTTTGTAATAAAAACCAATCCGGAGTGGTTCTATTCCATTGGCTTAGATTACACAATGAAATGCAGAAAAATACCCGTACATCAGACTTATATAAATTTGCCTGTAAACATTCATACTGGTCCGTGGCTTAATTATTACATGTTAAGGGCCGAATTCTATATAAACAACGTAATAGATCAACGAAGTCCATTTAACGAAAATCTTCTCCGTGGTGGGTTGGACGAAAAAGGGTTTGATTTGTTTGTATATACAACCGTTATCGTTCCTGAACAGTTTGAGAGCCAAAATGTGTCAATATTTTAGGCTTCCTTTTCTACTTGGGCCAGCGAGGGAAAGACTTCAGTTGTGTTCTGGTTTGTTTTCCTTTTAAACATATTGTTACATTTTATCATTTAACTAGAAAAATTTTTCGTTACCTTTTGGTTAATGTACTATGTACATTAACTTCTAGACTGGTTCTTTCTCAAAAAGTGCTTCCTATAGCAAGACAAAGGCATTTTGACGTAAAAAGCAATTGAAACAGGGTTTTCTATACGGAAATTTTATGCTGATAATCCAAATCTTCGGTCCCCAGAGCTAATTTTTAGAGGAGTGGTGCCTAATTTGCATAAATTCAATGGCCCGGCCGTTTTAACGTTTGTTTGTACATAACTCAGATTCAAGAGTTTGTAACGACTTCATTCTTGTGGTCTATACAATGTTTTCATGGTTTTTAAGGATACAATCGAGGAATAGATCATTAGTATAGCATTAGGTCAACTTAAATGTAATTGCATAAAAATTAAAATGGGCTGCCATTTTTGACATTTGAGTACATAACTCAAGATTTAAGGCTTGTACTCATTCTTGTGTCTATCCATATGTTTTCAGGGTCAAGGAATTAACTTAGATCATTAGTTATAGTCATGCGCCATGAGTTGGTGTATACAAAACTAGGGTGGCGTTACTTTTTTTCACAAATATGTTAAAAGTTTTTATTGTTATCCTTAGAACCAATTTAGGTATTCCCTGATTTATATTTCTTTTAAAGGAATTTATCTAGCTTTGATATGGTAGAAGATTCAATTGGGTGTCTATTTTTTCTTTTTGAGTTGTCGTAATTTTGAGTCATCGGGGTCAGAGAGGTGGTGCCCTACGGATGAGGTCCTACGATGAGGTCATGTGTTAAAGTCTATGGATTTTTTGATATTCGGGCCTTTTGCATTTTTTTTTTGTTTTATATATCTTTGTAACCCATGCCATGTATTAAGATAAATAACCTCTCATTTTGTTTGTTATTTATGTGGCATTCATTTTGACCTATACAACAGTTTTAGCTATGATGTTAATTGACGGTAACAAATTAGACTGCCACAAAATTTTTTTGTAAAACTTTTTAACATCAAAATTTCACTTTTCCACCTTATATGACACTTGTGGCACCCTTATATGCACATACAGTTGCATATTTGTCTTCCTTCAGTTTTAGCTGTACAACAATTATATTTTAATAGCTATCTCTCAAAAAATGATGACTTACTCTCATTTAAGTGTGAAACTGTAAATATTTTTGGTATTTTCAAACGCATGTAACCCACTTTGCTCCCAACTCATGTTGTATTATCTTATAGAATTAGGTCATGTTGACAGTTAATTTGCATAAAAATTCAAAATGGCCGCCGTTTTCACTTTTTGCATTAATTGCATATATGGCATAATACCTTAACTGGAGGTCTAGTTTTGTATCTCTGGCCTGAAAACATATGTATAGACATAAGACGGAAGTCTTTACAACCTTAAATCTTGAGTTATTACAAACAAATGTTAAAATGTCGGCCAGTTTGAATTTATGCCAATTAGCCACACTTCCCATAAAAATAGCTTTGGGACCGAAGATTTGGAATCGCACAAATTTCCGTATAAAACACTGTTTTCACTTGGCTTTTACTCAAATCCTTCGACTAGTTTTCTTTTGAAAAATGGAACAAAAAAAAAAAAAAACCAGTCTATTCAAGCACCTGCTTCTAAGAATTTGATTTTGTTATAAATACCGTATTACGTGATTCTAGCAAATTAAGAAACAAAAATTACTTATCTGAAAAATATAAGTTTGTTGTTTCATTAATGTATGAGGACAAGATTAAAATCGTAAATTCTTGTGTCGCAAAATCATGTTTATCAATAATTACAAACCTTTTCACATCTTATCTAATTTAAGGTCACATAATTTAAAACAAAGCTCATTGGATGGAATAGCGTTTAGTATAAAACATATTGTAATGTCGATATATGTGTTTTTTGCCTTGACCATAAAAAGGAAAACAAAAAGTTGTCAATTACTAAACATGTTTTATAGTGATTACAACATTCGAATAGTACTGACATGATCTATGTGTAATTTGCGTTTACTTTATAATTACACTACACAGAGAAAACGCTGTGAACCGGGTGAACTGAACAACACTGTTCATTTCACCCGGGTAACAATTTGTTTAACTTTTTAAACAACTATTAAACTTTTTAAACACGTTTTCTCTGTATAGTATAGGTTTTCCCAGTTAGTTTAAAACATTTTCATTATATTTCAATCTCGTAAGTTGGTTTTCGTCCCAAGAAAAACGGAATGTGCGTTTTGTTTATAACAATTTCGTCTTTGATCACTTTATTAACATTGTGGTGTATGTATAGGCCGTGGCTAGAGTTAGGCCTACAGCCTCACAAAATTTATCATATCTACCTATGTACCTTTCTTTCTTTCTTTTCACCTCATTTTGCATGTTTTCATCTTTTTTTTAACTTTCTTCCACACCCTCATTTTTTCTTTCTTTCTTTGTATCATTATTTTTATTTCTTTATTTCCTTTTATTTTCCTAATCTTGAATTTTTGAATGTTAAAAAACTAAAATAATAAAACAAAGGAAAAGACGAAAAATATGATAAATTTGCTGATGTTACAGGCCTACCTTTTATTTATGGCCATACACTACTCACACGCGACGAACTATACTGATTAAAAGTGAAATTTAATATGACCAAAGACGAAATTGCTTTGTACATTCCGATGATGGACCCATGGATGCGACGAAATGTAAATTGGTCTTGACGAAATTGCATGACAATAACGTTAATTTTTCATCAAATTTTTAATATAATGACAACACGAAATGCTTTTAACAATGCACACTTTCGGTGTTCATGGAACTTAACGAGATATGAAAATTTTAATGAAAAAGTTTAAACTACTGGGGAAAACCTATACTATTCATTTTCAATCTGATAATTCCCGGATCTTTTACATCTCTTCACGATGAGTTCGTGATCGGTTAAAGCCACGTTACACACATTGTAGTTTATCGCAAGGTTTATTTCAGTGAAACGATATTAATTCTATAATAACTAAAACCACGTTTATGACTGGTGACTGTTCCCATGGGTGAGGCCGCCGTCATCATTTTTGATTTGCTTATATTTTAAAATTAAATCAGTGGCTTACCGACCGGGGGGAAGGGGGAGGTGGGCAAGTTTCCCCTCTGCTCGAAAAGCGGGACATTTGAGCTAAAATGAGCTTTTTATCCATCTTTTTCGGGGAATTGCAACCAATTTCAATCCAAATTTGGCCAAAATTAAAGTAAGTTGGTCAATTTTCGCGATCTACGCTCGCTTTTTGTCCAATTCAGACTTAATTGGAGCAAATCACGGGACGAATTTACGAATTTTGTCCACCTCTGGCGGGACCCCCCGGAAAACTTTTTTGGGGGAAATGTGCCCCCCTGGATGACTGCCTCAGTATACGCCACTGTATAACATAGGTCGAATTTCGTATTGGCGCCAATAAGAAATTACAAATTTCACAAGTTTGTACTAAAGAAAAAGCGGTAATCCTTTCATATAGGGACATTTATGGGGTCTATTAACAAATTTACATTTGTACAAACGAAATCGGTGATTTCATTATTTCTACCGCACCTGAGATGTGAAATCTTTCGTTACATCTTTAAGGAAAATTAGTACTCTATGTGCTCTCGAAATGTTTGAAATTCAATGGAGAAACAAATCTCAATTTAATTTAAATAGTTGGTCATTTTTTTTTAAACTAAATTGGTATCAAAATCCTCAAATTTTTAATTAAATTTGGATTCGAATTGTACAAAAGTTGTGAAAATTATTGAATGAGCACCCGCTGGCTATCTGATTTAGTGTATATGGGAGTGGCGTTAGATTTTTTCTATTTAAGGTGCTATTAGAGATTCTTCAATTGTATAATTTAATATAATGAACACAAGGAAAACATTTAAAAAGAGACAAGTTACGAAAGAAAGCAACGGAAACAAACAAAAATAAGACTTCACTTTATTTAGGCTTCAGTCATTACATACCAGTAAAAATAGCGTCAATTTACAGTATTTTACTGTCACATCTGCTCACAAAATTCCTGCAAAATTAAGTATATATCTCCTAAAAAATAAATTAAATCAAAGATACTAAAAAAAGTTAATATTTGGTCGAGTTCCTACAGAGTGTGAATGTGTGTTGGGAATAATCCACGACTAACCCACAATGTTTAACTGGCGCTATATCACAGTTTAATCTGAGGACCACATCTTTCCTCCTCAAAATTACGTCCGCCAATCCTTTCACTGAAATTAACTCCATTTGCCACTACCGAAACTTAAAAACTTAATGTGGCTATCCACAATGGTCAACCAATTTGTTTTACCATGTTTTTACGGTACGTATCCCGTTTTTATTGTAAAATCTATTTTCGATCAAAATTACAGTGGTTGCTTTAAAAATATACGGAGAATTGGAACTGAACCGTCTTTTAAGGAATTTGAAGAGATCCAATTATAAAAAAGGTCCTAAAATTGGACATAAAGTTAACAATATTTTCCTTTATTTTCACATACAGATATTTTCATTTGGTTTGCAGTATTTTCCTCTTACTTAGCTGCCATTTTTGCCGTGTATTTTTGCTGTTTTAAATAAAATATGTTCCCACTGAAACTTTTGATCAAGTGTGGAAACAAATATCTACCAACGTGGAAAATTGTCTACCAGTTCCTCTTTTCAGACTGCATTTTTACTAGGAAAAAAAAGTTAATTCCTAAATTTCAAATGGCGAATAATACATGTTAGTGGCTCATAAATTGCGAACGGAGAAGCTATTTTTTTTTCAAATGACTGTCACCACCACGCTATATAAACTACTAAGCATATTTGGAATTCGTGATATTGGTCTGATAAATACCTGTTAATTAAAAAAGGAATTGAATGTATTAAAGAAAATAGTCTCTGACTGAGCACCTTAATTAATATTTTATTTCGATGATATGACATTTTCTAACTAAACAATAAATGATTTCCCATTCACATGATGCACAAGTCAACCAGCTGATTTCGAGCATTAACATTGATTTGCCATTGTATAACGAACTCACAAGAGACGGACCACGCGCTGATTATCCCACTGGTGGCTTAACCCCGTTAACTCTTCATCAATTACATTGTCGCCTCACCTAGTCCGGGCATCCCATGCGCGCTTTGAATCAGTGATTTTGGACTGGCGTTTGATTTGGTAATTTCTGAACAAATATTGATCGCAGGGGAGGGTTAAACTTGAACTGTAAGGTAATTAGTATCATCGTTTATGAAAATTTAGGGTTGGGCAAGTCAATAAAACTCAGTTAATTACTTTTATGATGGAAAAATGCGAGGTAATATCTAGAAACATTCGATAAATTCAGGAATAAAATTTATCAATTTCGACAAAGAGCGAGGATTGCAAATAAAAATAAGGTCCTTTGAATTTCGTGAATATTGGCACAAAGTGTCAAACATATTCGCATGTGAAAGATATTCCGTCTTTTAGTTAGAGCAGATTTGTCAAGTACTAAGTGTTAGTAAAAATATATTCAAATTTTATGTTAATCAGCCTATTGTTTTAAAATGGTAAGGTGTAAAACCTTGTAAAAACTTTTAGGTTGACTCAAATATTTATCCTTTCATTTTATCCAAAAAAATCCTATATGTACGCAACTTTCCGGTTCAGTGCGTTTAGACTTGTGATATCTGCTCCCCTATTAGTTGGAACTGATGCACAGATCTTAATGTGAGTGTGCAAATCTGGATAAATTTGTGAATTTTGGTACCATTATATATCGCATGATCAGGAGTGATCTTGAATACGGTAGCTGCCTTTGGACCGGTACATCAAAACAAAACGTTCAGCTTTTGGAGGTGTCCAAGGCGAGCACCAATGCATTCTGCATATCATGATCAGGACTATCAAGCGAGACTTACGAGCCTCAATCTCCTCCCACTCACTCCTCAGAGGATAAGACTGATTGGTTATTTCTTTTTTATGTAAAGTGGTCATTACGACCTCGATATCAACAAGTTTGTAATTCCGCTGAAGCAACAGACGGACCCATCTCACCATAAATCTTTGATCCATTTAGGTTAAAGCCTCAGTTTTTTTGGCAGGACTGATGCCATACAGCAACCTACGTTCAATCGATTTGTTTCTATATGAAACCAGCTCCCCTTTGAAACCAGACAGTTGGTTCTTTTGCTACTTTTCCAATCTCACAGGGAGCTGCCTTTTTAGATTCCAGATTTGGCCTTACAATTTTCGATCCATCAAACGTGTACTTCGGGGCCTTAGTCTGCACATGTACAAATTGCAGGCCTATGTATTTGGGGTTCACTATTTTGGCTTTCAAAATTCCTTGGAGGTGGTATTGTCCAGAAGAATTAAGCACCTGTTTTTTCCAACATTTCACTGGAATTCTTTGGTTGCAATATCAAACATACGTATTTTTCAATTCTGTATACCTGTGCAATATATTCTTGATTTTTTCTTTTTTGCTGTTTGTATACCAGTGATGAAGTGTAATAAAATAAAATAAATAAAATAAATACACAGGTGAATTGAAATCACTGAATTATTTTGAATTTACGTAACAATGCTTTTTGGTGTGAGCCAAAATCCAACGGTCTGATGTTTGTTCCTTTCCCGGCTCCAAGCCTGTGTACAAGAGCCCCAGCTTTCAGAGTTGGTTGTTACCAGTTTAACAACAAAAACTGGCACAGAGGTTTCCTAGGCTATGCCTCGTCCACGGCATTGTCAATACTCCGAAGAGTGCTTGCACGGAACCGAGGGAGTACAACAATCAAAATCGCTGATTTCCTCGGGATAATGCAGAGTACGGTCTAATAAAATCCTCAGACATCACCGAGAGATGGATGGTCCATTTGAGGCCACTAAAATCTTCAAACGACCCGATTGACTACCAGACGAGCTTATCGCCGCCTGTTTAATCTGTGCTGTAGAGCCCGGAAAATACCAACAAGCCGTCTTCGTCTTTTGTTAGAAGCACTATGGAATCAACGTTTCCCGCCAACCTGTAAATCGGAGATTGTTTCGACATGATTACCGAGCAAAACGAATGAACAAATGTCCACCACACGCCCATCCGTCACCACAGAGTTGATCGACTTCTCTGGGCTAGGGAGCACATAAATTACAAGCCGGATACAGGGCCGCTACAAAAATCTTTCCCATCAGATGGAAGACAAAGGGTTCGTCCGAATACGTGTTAGACCTCAGAAGATGAACTGTAGTCAGGAATCGACTCAAGATGGTGACGGCTCTTGTGGTAATGGCCGGTATTTCATTATGGAGGAAAAACGGCACTGGTGGTGCCAGATGGAAACATGACGCGTCTTCGTGTACCTGGACATTCTGGAAAAACCAATGTCTCACATTCAAGAAGCGTTTACGCAAACATTTTTTCGGCTACAAGACGACAACTCCACGCCCGCACAGGTCCGCTGTAGTAAGACAATTTCTTGAGGGATATGGGGGGAGCAGATACCATTGCCTGCTTGCTCCCCGATTTGACCCCTTAGAGGCAATGCATGCCTGGAATGCCTTAGGCTGTGCCATCAATGACAGGGACATCTTCCTCAAACACTACGGAGTAGCTTCAGGCCTACAGATGAGTTGATATCATAACACCTTGTGGACCGTATGCTGCTACGCACTAATTCATGCCAGGGATGGCCATACTCGATATTAGTGACTGATTGACATTTAAAACAGTACTATTGGATGCATGAAATAACCCAAAAATGTGTTATCTGTAAAACTGACTGATGTGAAAAATTTTTAACAAAATCCTTAAATCTGCTATTCAAATATTTCCTTTTCCTTTCAGGCTAAGGACACAGTTCGTAAAGGGTTAATTGTGGACTAAGTTCATGGTGATCTATTAAGAAGAGACTGATCAATCAAGTAGTGTGGCGATATTCACTCTAGATATCATAAATAACTCACACTGTAAGAATCATTCCATAAAAAGTGGTTAAATATTTTATTCCAACTTTATGAGCAACAGTGTATATCTGAACATGCGAGTCCTTGTTTTAAGAAATTCATGAATACTTTCAGGGTTGCATTGATGCAACCAAAGTTCAAGTATCATTAAGCAATCATGATGTTCATATTATTCAGCCGATTTGATACAACAGGTACTTAGCCCGAACGTTATTTGAAGAAAAAAAAATAATGTTACTATATAATTTCTGTCCGACATTGTGTGGACCGTAAATGAGATAAAGTCAATGGAAGACAGCGGTCTTCGAAAAAATCGAGAATTTTGGAGACACCTGAAATGCAATTCGAATGATAAATCACGTGCATGTCTAATTACACGTTTCACATTGCATGACAAACAGCACAATGTCAACGGTGTGATTTAAAAGTTGTTTTTAAGTTATCACGTGACCTCTTTCTTGCCATTAAATTTCCTGAGTCCAACGGTGATGAACGTGATTATTGGCATTATCTCATTTTTGGTCCAAGCAACCACACAGTTTTTTGCCCTAAACATTTAGAGCAGACCCTGACAAACCCATAAGGTTCATTTAGCGACTATTTTGCAGCGTTATTGACGTTCCTGTAGCCGTATTTCTTCTGGAGTACAATCGGCAAGTCATCATTAGCCAGCTCCTTTAACCCGCCATATTTAGGGATCATGACAATCAAATTGATCGTTTTTCGCACTACTTGATTCTGGAAAACAGCATCTGTTTGAAAATCACAACTTTGGCAATGATTACGTAATGTGTAGTCAGGAACTCCTGGTACAATTTTAAATCAATTTTGGAATATAAATTTGCTTTTTCTGCATGTTGCAATACTTTTGGCCAGTGTGTGTAGCATTACCTGATGTATAATGTCACTTGACCTGAAATGACCTTTGATCTTGGAATGTGACCTTCGACCTCATTAACATATGATATTGCACACTGATTCAAGTTTGGAGTTTGTTTGCAATTTGATTTTAAGTTTTCGACTGGCATAAAAAAATTCACGCAACTTTAACATCCAGACAAAGAGGCAGGCAGAACGAACGACAGACTGAATGTCTGACTGATTAATGTCTCATGAACAGACATTCAGACGAGACAGAAATAGTGTCAAAACATCATCATGTTAATCGCGATTCCTTCTGTTAGGAATGTACGAGTAAGAGGGGTCTCGAAATAACCTTTAATAAAAATAGCCATATAGTTTAAATAGAATAAACACGTCGGTATACTCCCTCACCGTTTAGAACTTTAGGCAGGTGCCAAAGGTCATTGGATCTTTACAATTATTTCCAATAGGTAACAAGGATTAAAACACTTTCTCTGGACTTTGGGCTACTTCTAGCCAGGATTCGCTTCAGCGTTTTCATTGTTTTAGCGCAGTGAAGCTGAACCATTGCTAACAGCTAGGGAGACATAGGCAATTCTGGCCGGAACCTGCCCTTGATTTTTAGACATAATGTCTCGTCCCTAGGCTGTTTTTCAATTAAACTGTAACCCGATATCGTCTGGTCTGCCCACAAAAATTGTGCTGGCTGCATGTCACAACAGGCCAATTTTACCGCTAACGTTCTTGGCGTGAGAGGCCCACGAATCGCCTAGCACGGGTTCCAGGAAATGTTTTTTAAATAATTGATTAATAAGCAGAACTGTAAAGCGGAACTATTGCTCTTTCAATACCTTCCATAATGAATCTAGTTCATACAGCATGGATGTATATAATACTGATAAAGGTATGCTTAATATGCCCTGGTTCGCTGCTGTACTCACATTGCTTCTCGGCTGCCCCAGAGTCTGTCTGTTACCAGCTGGTTACGTTGTTGCTCTGTTCGTCGCATAGGATGTAGTGTATCCTGAAAGAACAAAAACCAAACAAACCAAAGCAAATAAAACAAACAAAACAAAAAGCAAGCAAAAACAAAAGTGATACTTAAGTCAACAACGATTTTAAGTGTATAATCAATCATGTATTTTAAGGGTAAGCTAAGGTATTAGAACTTAACGACACATCAAACACTTGTGTCATATTGGTCATAATGATAATTAAATACATCAAACAGTCACACGACGAACCTTAAAACCATTATACCGTAATGACATATTATTTTTAGTTAATTCTAATCACCACTTTAAAAAGACAAATTTAAATTTTAATAAATTAAGCCTCTTTCAAGAAAATGTATAACTGAAGAGGATTTGATATCTATGAAATATTGTTTTCAAATATGGGACGTTGTATATTTTCTACGTAGGCGCATAGTTCAAAACGTATTCACCAAGTATATTTTACCAGAAGAGCACAATCACAAGGACAGCCGAGAGACTGGGCTCAACCTCTATAGTAACTAACCAGGCGTCATACAAGTATGACCAACTCTAGACTGCACCAAAATCATCTGTCCCCTAGTCCAATTAAACCTGAACTTTGCGAGCTCAAAAAGTTGGTGCACAGTATGCATGTTTAATTATTCTATTAGGAAATGATCCACAGAATCTGAACTGTTTATGAGTAGCTACTAACAGAACCGTTGAAATCTGCTAAACTGATCTCATTCATTTCAAGAGTGCAAACCACATTTATTTATTCAAAATAATTCGTAAAAACATTTGTCTACAGGATGTATTTTTTTTTTGCGCTTGACAAATAAACAGTTAAAGCGTAATGGTATACAAGATTGTGCGGGCCTCTTATTTTTATGTTAGCAGTTATTGTGGTCTTTCAATTGGTCTAGAGCCGAAAGTGTTTTGATACTTTCAGAAACCACAAGCATTCTTGACCATGACAAAAAACCCAAGTACTGGCACCTCAATGGCTAAAATAAGTGTAGAGTCAGGGTTTTAGTGTAATAATAAGATTTTGTGGAATTCACATGACTTATGGGTAAAAACAGAAACTTTAGTGTCGATCTGGATGCATAAACTGTACAATCAGCAGGACTGGTAAATCATTCATCATGCCTAAGGAGGTTTATTGCCGAGAACAATTAGAAAAATGCTAACACAAAAACCATGTTTGTAGTGAATAAGCGTTGAACCCCAAATCTAAACAACTTCCTAACTGTAATTAAGCTACTGAACTACGTAGCTCATTTGCCAGGTTTTTCAGCGACAATGTATACAAAATCAGACGGAACCTTGATAAATATCCAGGTCCAACTCGACATGAAGATCCAAGCGGGGACAATACTGTGAGACCGTTTCCAATTACCATGGTTTAATCCGTCACTTGTTGAAGAGGTAACCAAGGGGTTAAGTCAACTCAATCAAATCATGTTCCTTAGACACCATTCAATTGGTGTTACTTAAGGAGTATGTTGCAACTCTGGCTGTGCCATTAACACTGATCATTAACAAGTATATCCGCACTGGTGTTTTTCCCAGCTAAGCCGGGAAAGCTGCCGTGACACCCATTCTCAAAAAGCCTTCCCTAGACAAAGAGGTGCTAAAAAACTATCGCCCTGGTCAATATTAGCTGCGGTCTAAGTTCAGGGAGAAAATAGTGAGTGCCCAGATAAGGATCATCTTTCTCAAATGACTTAAATGAGAAGTTCCAGTCAGTACCAAAGAAGGGCACAGCACTGAAACGGCATTTCTGCGTGTCAGGACCGATATCCTCAATGCAACTCACAACAGTAAGGCAGTTGCTATTGTGCTGATAGATCTTCTGCAGCTTTTGATACTGTTGACATGCCATCTTTTTGGATAGGGTTACGTGATACTTTCAAAAAATGCAAGGTACTGCGATTACAGTGGATTCGGTCTTATCTGCAGAACCGCTCTTTTCGTGTGGGCATTGGGGATGCAGTTTCAAACAAAGCATCATTCCATTTCGGTCTTCCTCAGGGTTCTGTGGTCGGGGACTCCTCTTTTTTATAATGTTCACATACTGTATCGCATCAATCATCCGGAAGCACCATATTGCTTACCACATGGATGATGATGAGTGACGCTCTATTTGACTTTGATCCTAAGAATGATGGTGATGCCAAACATGCTGTTAAAAGACTTCTTCTTTGTATGATGAAATCAGTGAGTGGATTGACGCTGTAAACACAAACTCCAATTGAATGATGAAACGACTTTTCATCGCATGTTCATCCAATTACACAAGTCCGCCTCAAAAGATATTACCATAAGGGTCGGAGAGGGGATGTTCCCCAGTCCTCGGCCATTAGAAACCTTGGTGTAGTTTGATAGACAATGTCTATGACTGAAATGTAAAGGGTTCCCCCACATCATTAAGTCTTTGAACTTCCACCTTCGCAATATTACCGGATCCGCGCTTTATTCACAGTTGAGAGTTTGTCATCATCTCGTCCGGTCACTGATTTTATCCCGCATTGACTATGCCAATTCCACTTTGTTTGGAATGTCGGCCTGAGATCGGAGAAACTCAGATTTTGCAGAATGGACGCAGCCAGGGCTGGTGTTAGATCTGATAGAAGGAAACCAGCCACACCACTCCTTAAAGAGCTCCATTGGTACCAATTAGTGAGAGCGGTGTTCTGTAAGCTGATGCCTTTTTACTTTACAAGGAATTTCGGACAATTGCCCATCTGACCTTGTAGAATACCTCTCTTTGTATATTCCTGCAGGCCAGGATTGAGATCTGCAGATGACAGAAACTGTCCTCAATGTTTCCCGCACCAAAAAGGTCCGTGGGTTACAGGCTTTCGCATGCGGCCCTAGCCTATGGAACTCTTTCCTCTCCTGTTCGCCACTCCAAGTCCATTGTTACCTTTAAGACAGCTCTAAAATTTCATCTATTTCTAAGAGTTGCTCGTGTGCTTAAATTAGTTTTTTTGGTATTGCCGCACATGATATTTAATTGTGCAGCTGTTTTTTTATTTTTTTTTTATTTTATAGGTTGATGTTAAGTACTTATTTTTCATGGTTCATCTTGTACAATACGGTTGTATTTTTTTTTTAACTATGTTTTAGGCTAAATGGTAATTACTCTCTATTTTGTAAAGGCTTTGACCTTGATTTTAGAAGGCCGCTATGTTCAAATGCCGTTTGTATTGTATGTATTGTATTTGGAGTGAAACCCGGGCATGTGGGCCTGGACTCAAACACACCTCTGCACGAAGAAACTTTTACCGGACACTCAACAATATTGCCTAAAGGAGATCTTAGGTTTGCCGCCGGGATCCGCTACTCCATTGCGATACCCACACGTCAAAGAATTCTGAAACCACCAAACACAAATCGGGCACGACGTGTTAATTACGACGTTAACAAAGAATAATTACATGTGGTGTTGATCATTCCAACCATTACTGTCGGGCGTCATGCATGTCATTCAGTGGAAACCGAAATAGCAATGCGCCTGTGGCACGAGGTTCCGATCGCCCATGTGAAGTGGATGGAAAAACACGGAATATCGGGGAACTCGCACAACTGTATAATGAACAAATGTCATGGAGGGGAAATATTTTGTGAAGTGTAAATTTTACCTTGTGAAGATTCCACTGTTCAACAGCATAAAGACGATGTCAGTACTATACCAATGACATTTCGCTAATATGGACTTCGATCGATTGCAACACAAAATGGGACTACGTGTCTGGGAGAATTATTATAGCAATGAAATGTAATTGAGATTTTGGGCCAGGGCGAATCTGTTTGACCTTTCGTGCTTTGGTATAAAGCTATACAAAGGACCCAACCATGTTAATTAGATAAGCAGTAAAAAAAAAGCGCGCTTTTCGTATGATCTAACAATGTTGTGAAGCAGAAAAAAACAAAATTAGTTTGTGTTGGTGTAGATCCTAATTCATACCTGACGTGTGGGGGCGTTTGTAATGCGTACACGACTGCATCGGCAACATCCTTAAGCTTCTAAGCACTGCGAACAGAAAGATATTTTCTAGTTGTCATATGAATGTGACGAAAGGTGACGGACCAAACTAGTGGAGGGCGGAGCGGGGGTGGGGGTGGGGGCGGGTGGCCTAATGTTCACAATTTGATTGAGTACATGTGGTGGCTTATTATTGTTGAACGAGGGGAAATTGATTATTATTGTGCCGAGAAATAAGGTATTGGAAATTGCTCAGCTAAAGTGCCAAGAGCCCCCCCCCCACTTTGAAACGTTCCGCCGTCGCTGAAACATACAAGACAACACGATAAATCACAACAAAAATAAAATACAAAAAACAAACCACAAGCAACAGTTTCAAAACGATTTCTTAAAGTGCTTTTATTTTTATCGTTATTATGCAAACTCAAATATCTATTTTAATCTTCATCTATATGCAAGCTCGCGAGAATGACATCATTGCCCTAAAATGACCTGACTGGATAAACATCCTACGTGTTTTGACTTAAACCCATTATGCTAGAGCTACAGAATTCAGAATGTTCTGAAATGCGGTTTAGCTTAAAAATTCAACAGATAGCCCCAAATAAAAAACAAACAAACGAAAAACAAAACAAATAAACAAAATCAGATAAAAAAAACAAAAAACAAACTTATGTGTCGTCTTGCCGTCGCAGTTTGTGAATGGCCACAACTTAAACATAAAACATCGGACCTCTGGATGACTTGACCCTGTATGCCCTCATTATTTTTTTTACATGGTCACCGGATTTCGAACTTATCTGTTAGCCAGAATTCATAGTAAAAATGTCCAGCGATATTTTAATCAGGCAGACGACAACATTACAACCAAAAAGTCCATCTTTCGGCATGGCACCCTTACTTATTTGTTTGTTCCGTGGATTTTTCTATATTTCTGTTATTAAATGCCATTGAAACGTTGGCTTCGCGTAGTTCC
Organism: Ophioderma brevispina; assembly: GCA_023653785.1. Taxonomy (NCBI): domain Eukaryota; kingdom Metazoa; phylum Echinodermata; class Ophiuroidea; order Amphilepidida; family Ophiodermatidae; genus Ophioderma; species Ophioderma brevispina. The sequence continues at coordinate 19,336 of JAMKCH010029105.1, forward strand.
ATGCAATTGTTTACCTTCGGTTTCGAAAATGCAGAGTCAAACTTGTTGATACGAATGCGTACTAGCGTTGGTGTGATGTTAACTGGACATTTTTCAATGAATTCGGGAAATCGGTAAATCCTCATACTTAAAATTATTTTCACCAAGTTTCAGTTAATCGGCCAAACTTGAAAGACGTGTAATGAGCTGCCTAGATCTTCTGCAGCTTTTGATTATGTTTGATATGCCATTATTTTGGATAGGTTACGTGATACTTTCAAAATTCAAGGTACAGCCTTACAGTGGATTCGGTCTTATCTGCAGAACCGCTCTTTTCTGTGGGCATTGGGGATGCAATTTCAAACCAAGCATAATCTCCCTTTCGGTCTTCCTCAGGGTTTGTGGGTCGGGCCTCCTTTTTCATAAGTACACAGACTGTATCGATCAATCATCCGAGCCACAATTTGATTACCACATGTATGCTGAAGATGTGCAGCTCTATTTGACTTTGATCCTAAGATTTGAGGGGATGCCCAAAAAATGCGTTAAAGAACTCTCTCTTTGTCTCTGATGAAATCAGTGAGTGAATGCGCGGTAACCAAACTCAAATTGAATGATGAAAAGACTTTTTCATCGCATGTTAATTCTATCACACAAGTCGCCCAAAGATATTACCCTCAGGTCGGGACAGTGGATGTTCGTTCCCCAGTCCTCGGCATTTAGAAACCTTGGTGTCGTGCTTGATCAGACATGTCTATGACTGAAATGTAAAGGTCATCATTAAGTCTCTTAACTTTCACCTTCGCAATATTTACCGGATCCGACGCTTTTTTAATCACATTTGAGAGTTGTCATCATCTGGTCCGTTCACTGATTTTATCCGCATTGCCTATGCCAATTCACTTTTGTATGGAAGTTCGGCTGAGATCGGAGTAAACTTCAGAATTTTGCAGAATGGAGGCAGCCCGGCTGGTGTTCAGATCTGATAGAAGGACCCCAGCCACACCCCTCCTAAAGAAGCCCATTGGCGCACCAATTAGTGAGCGCGTTGTCTTTAAGCTTATGCTTTTTACTTACAAGGGCATTTCCGGGGACCCAAATTGACATCTTACTTGTCCGAATACCTCTCTTTGTATATCCTGGCAGGCAAGGATGCGATATGCAGTGACAAACGCTCCTCACTGTTTCCGCCACAAAAAAGGTCAGTGGGTTACAGGGCTTTCAGCCATGCGGGCCCATAGCCTATGGAACTCTTTGCCTATCTCTGGTCGCCACTCCAAGTCCATTTTTAACTGTAAGAAAAGCTCTAAAAGTTTCATCATTTCCTAGAGGTGATCGTGTGCTTAAATTAGTGTTTTTATTGCTACATGATATTTAATTGTGCAGCTGTTTTTTTATTTTTTTTTTATTGTTAGTGATTTAAGTACTTATCTCATGGTTCATCTTTACAATACCTGGGTCTTATATGTTTTAGGCAAATGGTAATTACTCTCTATGTTGTAAAGCGCTTGACCTTGATTTAGAAGGCGCTATACAAATGCGTGTATTGTATGTATTGTATTGAGTGAAACGGTGGCATTGTGGGACTGACTCAACACAACCTCTGCACGAAGAAACTTTTACCGGACACTCAACAATATTATAAAGGAGTCTAGGTTTGCCGCTGGGAACCGCTACTCAATAAGCGATACACACGTCAAAGAATTCTGAAACCACAACAAATCGAGCCACGACGTGTTAATTACGACGTCAAACCATGCATAAGACATGTGGTGTGATCTATTAACCAATTATGCTCGGGAGTCATGCATGCATTCAGTGGAAACCCGGAAATAGCAATGCGCTGTGGCACGACGTTCCGATAGCCATGTGAAGGGCTGAACAACACATGGAATATCTGAACTATAGCAAAACTGTATAATGGAACAATGTCATGGATGGGAAATAATTTTGTGAATGTAATTTTACCTGTGCATATTCCCACTTTCAACAGCATAAAGACGAATGTCAGTACTAACCCACTGGACAGTTTCGCTACTAGGACTCGATCTATTGCACACAATTGTACTAGTGTCTAGGAAAATTCTTATAGACTGAAATGTAATTTGAGATTTTGCCCAGGGCGAATCTGTTTGACCTTCTGGGCTTTGGTATAAAGCTATACAAATGGAACCAACCAAGGTAATTATATTAAGCAGTAGGGCGCTTTTAGAGATCTAACATGTGTGAAGAAGTCGTTTGTGTCTGGTGTAGATCCTAATGTCATACCTGAACGTGTGGGGGCGTTTGTAATGCGTACACGACTGCATCGGCAACTCCTTAGCTTCTAAGCACTGACAGAAATGAAAGCATATTTTCTGGTTGTCCTATGAATTTGAACGAAAACGTGACGGACCAAACTAGTGGCGGCGGAGAGGGGGTGGGGTGGGGGCCGGGTGGCCCTAATTTTCACAATTGATTGATGATACATGTGGGGCTTATTATTGTTGCACGAGGAAATGATTACCTTATTGTGCAAGAGGAAATGAAGGTATGGAAACTTGACTCAGATAAAGTGCCAAGTAGCCCCCCCCCACTTGAAAATCGTTCCGCCGTCGCTGAAACATACAAGACAACACGATAAATCACAACAAATAATACAAACAACCGGAAGCAACAGTTTCAAAACGATCTTAAATGCTCTTATTTATCGTTATTATGCAAACTCAATATATCATATTTTAATCTTCATCTATATGCAAGCTCGCGAGAATGACATCATTGCCCTAAATGTACCTTGCACTGGCATAAACACCTCCTACGTGTTTTGACTTGAACATTACTAGAGTCAGAAATTCAGACATGTATGAATAGCTGTTAGCTTTAAAATTCAACAGATAGCCCCAAATAAAAAAACAACCAACGAACAAACAAACAAAAATAAACAAATCAGATAAAGAACAAAACAAGATGTGTCGTCTGGCGTCGCGTTTGTGAATGGCACAACTTAACATAAAAAATCTGACTTGGTGATGACCTTGACTGTTGACCTATTTACCTTTTTTTACATGTTCACCGGATTCGCACTATTGTTAGCCAGAATTATAGTAAAATGTTCTCAGCCGCTATTTTAATCAGCAGACGACAACATTACAACCAAAAAGTCCATCTTTCGGCATGGCACCCTTACTTATTTGTTTGTTCCGTGTATTTTCCTATATTTTCTGTATCATTAAATGCCATGTGAAACGTTGCCTTCGCGTAGTTCAAGGCAATTGTTTACCTTCGGTGATTCGAAATTGCCAGAGTCCAAACTGTGATACGCATGCGTAACTAGCGTTGGGGTGATGTTAATGGACAGTTTACAATGAATTAGGGAAATCGGTAAATCCTCAATACTTAACCATTATTTTCACCAAGGTTCAGTTAATCGGCCAAACTTGAAGGACGTGGCGAATGAGCTCGATCATAATGCTGAATAATACAAATAAGGTCAAAGAAGAGCAATACGTTCTTATATACCAAGTATGAAGTTATCTGTGTAAAACGCAACAAAAAGAAACAAGAATAAACAAAAAGTAATATTTTAAAAACGTGCAACTTATTGGAGCAAAGTATTGGGCTTGGAATTTGGGTTTGGATTGCAGAACCTTCTTGGCAGCTTCCGCCTTTTCATGTACGCTAGGATCATCCGGATACATCCTTGAGTGAAACTCGTTGTAAACGTTCTCCGGTGATATCGACATGTCGGTCCCGAACAAGCAAACAAAACATAAACAAGTGCACATTTTTTTTCATTCTATCAAAGATGTTTACGCCGCAGGTTTATCGGGCAACGAAATTTGGCTCGACGAGTTCCCTAGCTTCGAAATGATGTTTTGCAAGAGCGAAATCACGCTTCAAGGAATTCTGTGCATTTAGACAACAAAATGAATCTCATCCAGTCGATTCTAATGTTAGAAAAACAATTTGAGAGGCAATATGGCAAATTTCTATACAAAACCCAACTAATAAAACTACTTTAGTGTTTCAGCTCGGCATATTTCATCAGGGGATTAATCCGCTTTCAACGGACTGCTTTTGCAACATTTGGGAAAAAAGGGCTGCCGTAAGTTACCTTCAAGACGGAAATATTCAGCTCTATGGTTACCTTTGAATTTGCAGGATATTTGCTATGATCAGAAAGAAATGTATGGCAGGTGGAAGGTGGATTTGACCTTGATGCTATCGTAAGGTACCAACTAAGAGTTTTATATGGATGATGTGACATTTGTTGATGTTTGCAGCACCCTGGTTGTTGTAAAGAGACATTTTGCAAAAAATACATCGCGTCATCGGACAGTCCGGACCGATGTGTCGTCTGCCGTCCGGTTTGTGAATGATAGGCCTCACATGCTTTGCCTTGATATGACTGCGACGTCAACGTCGGGCAGGCGAACAAAGCATCCCGACATTATGCAGTGAACAATCTGAAGGGCCTGTGCTTTTAAAATCGCGTCATTAGTATGATATAAGACTTGAATGCTCTATACAGCTGTATGGGCATATTCTCGCACTCTAACATGTAAGTAAACTTGTGGTGTAAACATTGATTTGTTACATCATCTTAACAAGAACTTTGGTGAGAAAATTGCACCAAACCGAATTTGTTTTCAAAATCAGAAGAAACGAATTAGGTTGTTGAACTGTAAAGGCGCTATTAGCCAAGGAGCTAGCAGACATTGTAACAAATCTCAAGGACAAAACGGTTTGAGTAACTGAAATATGTAGGTAGACTGACAGGGACCCATGAAACATAAGTATTAAGTGCAGCAAATGGTGCCTTAAGAGAGGGGGGCCAAGACAAATTGGTACAGGGGTCAAATTTTTAAATTGATTAGAATCCATGGGTGGAAAAAGAGACACATGTTATGTGTCTAAACCACAGGATTCAGAAAAGGTTATAGTTTGTACTATATACAGCAAACGTTTAGAGTTATAAGCAAAAAAGCAAAAAATAAAAAAAGGGCATTTTAGTGTACAGGGGTCACAAATTTTAAAGTTGCTCCGATTGGATAAAAATGGTGCAAATGATTGGTGGAGTTCATAGGATCAAATTAAGGAATAGTTTTGAGGGTCTCACATGCTTGCTAAAGAAAGTAGGGGGGAAACAGGGTCAAGCCAATGGCATGCAATTGACGTTGACCTTCTGTGCCCCCTACATCGGTAACTTAGTATTTTAGACAGTCAAAATATTTGTAGCTCCCGGGTTATAATTACATGAAATGAGGTAGGGACTAGTGTAGACAGCTATCTAAGACTTTGTCGAGGTTGGCAAATACCCCACCCCCCCGATTATCAATTGATAGAGTTTATCGTAAATAAAACTAGTTTATGAAAGTGACAAAAATATTTCCAAATGATATACGTTACCGTTATCCGTATATGCGATTTTAGTAGTCTCAATTCTTGACGTAAACTTCCGTGAGCGCTTTGACTGCATGCTTGGTTGACGCGTAGACATTGGTAGCAGGTGCTCCAAGCGGTAGCCCGACAGTCATGTCCAAAAAGGGAATTATTCAAAAGTGACCTAAATGAAATTTGGTATATAACGAATACTTCTATGCAGAAAAAGATTTTTTTTTTCCTGGAGCATTATATGTGGTGTTCTTCGTTTTAAAGAAGGGGATGGGGGGTGTTATCACTTATAGCTTGGGTAGGGATGTGGGGCCGGGCGTTTGAACCACTACCC
>JAMKCH010029106.1:0-32719 GCA_023653785.1 Ophioderma brevispina
GAAATAAGCCTAAATGTATTTTCATATGTTAATACAATTATCAGCTTCCAAATTAATTTTTCTATCATCGCAAATATTTTGATTAATTTTAATTACTTAAAACAAAATTGCGTTAATTTTGGCATTTCTTGTGTATATTACCGCATCATCTGCAATAGCCACGTTCACTTATAACATGATATTGATCGATATATTGTGGAACTTTGAGACACTACAATGCATCATTTTGGAGTCTTTGCTGGAGGCGCAAGATCATCGTTTAAGTACAACCGCTTTGAATTATGTAAAGGAGGGTAATCGTTAAGGATATTTCTGTGTATTGATTGTTATCACCATTGCAATTGTGTTTTGGAGATTCAAATTCTTGAACCAAACAAGATTGATAAGGAAATATAACATATGTGTTATTAGATCATTCATGCATAAGACTCATTGTGTTTTATAGGTATTTCTGACTTTGCATTCCACGTGATGCCATAATAACAGATGAGACAAATACAAGCATTCATCTCATATCTAAATCGAACTTCTGGATAATCGGGGATCCCCAAAGACGATCGCAGCACACCTAAAATTATAATGTTGACACGAATAGTCCGATCATATCAATTACCATATTTGTACTGGGCACTGAAGCCGGAGTCAGCTGTATTCCAATCTAATTGAACCAAAGCTATTTACCTATAGAGGTAATTGTTATGCCATGTGCGCCAGTTCCACAATATCCTCACCAGCAAGACGGCTGTCCATTTCTTCTTTCTTCTCCAGCATCTGAACAAGGAACTATGGCTTGAATATTCTTTTAATACCAACATATTTAGTTTGTTTCCTGGGTTCTTCCTCTTCTCTTTCGAACTTAAACACACCTTATCTCCTATTACACTTTTAAAGGTTAGTTTTATTTTGTTTGAAACTAGTGTGGAAGCTATTGAGTTAAATTTTTTGGAGAGAGTAGGTGGGGAGATTAAAATCATTACCAGTTTCTTCCCCCGATGCTTACGCTAACCTTTGCAGCGCAAGTACTCTTTCGTTCTTGACTGGAAATCAGTCATTCATCACGGGAACGAATCCAACAGGTTCTGATTTTTTTTCATTCTTTTTTCATGTACATATATCATATACGTCTGATGGATATTTTAACATGGTTATAAATAAATATAAGAACTGCTGACCTTTATGCTGATGTATACCTCGATCCAATCATAACAGACCATTGCCGCATCGTTCTTCTGAATATTCTGAATCCTGCAATTTGAAATAGTTTGAAATGCACCTCTACTACCGTTCCAACAGGGCCTTTAAAAATCCATGGTACACTTTGCATCGTCGGGTACAGAAAAATGGATAATTTGGAGGTGACGAAAGTTCCCGAGAGAGGTTAATTCCCCACCAATGTCCCGAGGAAGGCCTTTAAATCAAAAAAAATGTGAGTGGAGTTACTATATCTTCCGCATATTATTGGCTTTATTTAAAGCCACAATAAGTAACAGTGAATCCTTGATTCATCACCATTCATCAGAAAATCAGGTTTTGAAGGATTGGAACAGAATGCATTGGTAGTAACATTGTAAAAGTGATACAATCTTAGAAAGCAAACTTGCCGATCTGCTGATGTTGGGTTGTGCTGCTGGCTCCTGCTTGACTGCTGCTGATGACTGATGATATGATGATTATGTTGATGTGCTGGTGGGGTGGTGGTGATGGTGGTGATGCTTGATGATGATGATGGATGGTGGTGGTGGTGGTGGTGGTGGTGGTGGTGGAGGTGGTGGTGGTGGTGGGGTTGTGGTCGAATTTGATGATCCACGATGCGATGATGATGATGACGATGCCGATGATGTGGTGTGGTGGTTGTGATGATGACGATGACGATTGATCGCGTGTGGTGATGATGATTTAACAATGAAGAGAAATTGTTTTTTCTGTTAAATGATCAACAGTGGGTATACTTACTGGGAATTATCACAGTGGGTATGTATTATACTCTGGGATTATCACAGAGGGTATGTATTATACTTACAGTTGCTCTCGTCTGACAGTCTCACAATCTTCTCTCCCGTCACATTCAAACCCATTATAGATGTCACGGTTGTTGTACATAAAAAATGTTTCTATCACATGATACTTCTACGAATACCATAATTGGATATAAATTAAAAACATTTCTTTGTCCCGGCATACTGTAATTATGTTGCTAACAGGAAGATGGCAAAGTTTCCGTTGCATTAGTAGGGAAAGTCTTAATTTATTCGGTGTCACAAAATGAATTTGATGATGTATTTCATATTGGCTGGTACTTCTTTTATCGGGTATAAAGGACCGTTTAAAAGCTAGCAGTTAAACCGGTCCTTCCTCCCATTTTGTTTAAATGGTTTAAACTCTTTAATTAGATCAAGTACCCAAGAAAAATTAATACAAGATTAATATAATAATATTGACTGGATAGAAAACAAAGCAACAAAATATAAAAACCTAGATGTTAAAAGCACATGAAGGTGCATATACACACGAAACCATACCAATACAAACCGGTCCATTTTCGATCCCTCACACTATTTCTTTGAATTTAGGGTCCCCGGTTAAGAACCTTGGTATTGTTGCAAATCAGGATATATGAATATTTTCCTGCAGGTTGCGAACAGTCTTTCTAGTTCTAGAGACAGATGAAAGTAGTGTGGTACAAAACATTTGCTGATTTTTAAAAAGTCACATCAATCTACACATTCATTGTCTTAATAATCAACTCGATTTAACGTATTGGATTTGTCCCTATTGTCCTAATTGTCCAATCAGCAGTTGCAATGGGCAATTGTAGTTATTATTTTTAAACAAGGTATATAAGGTTCACATGGAGGAATTTACAATCTACTAACCTGGACAAAATTCGTTTTCATCAGACCAGTCGCCACAGTCATTTTCACCGTCACATACCCAGGACACGTCAATACAAGCCCTGTTATCGCACTGGAAACTATTGGACGGACACTCTGATACAAAATGTAATAATATTATTTATTCTTTCATTATTGTCTGGCGCGTTTGATTAACAATTAAATTTATTTATATAGCGTACTTACAAATGATGCAATGCACTTATAAATAGAACTGGACAACTAACGTAAGTTTTCGACGGTTGCTATCACTTTGGCAAAAGTGCTTACGCCTGTACATCCGGTTTCTTTGCGTCCGCTGTTGTTGGCGTGTGAAACTACTTCAAAATTCATTCAAGCTATCATAGCACAACAAATGTAGAGCTTATTTCATTTTATTGGCCAGATTAAAACAAGCAGAAAAATGATATTAAAACAAACAAAAATGATTACAAATACTGTATTACACAATCAAATGTAAAACATCCAAGCAGACGAAGGATGGTGTGGGAGAGCGTGGCCTAGCGGTTATGGTGCTAGCCTGTGGGGCAATTTTACCAAAAAATCCCGTGTTCGAATCTCGGCGGGTTCACTTGCTGGGATTTATTTGGGTGCTCAATTCTTGATTTAATCTGTATACGAGCTATTGATTAAATACAGAATACCGCTCTCCTCCATGGTTCACTTGGAATTGGGCAAATGAATCATGAAAGCATCCCGTCCTCCTTCGGAGGGGACGTTAAGCCGTCAGTCCCGTGTACAGAGAGTCACAATTGTACATGTACATCGCAGTACATTTACATTACATCGAAGTCAGTGTCGAATAGGAGTAGGACTGTTCCCAATCCGCCCCAGACTGTTCCCAATCCGGGCCATGTTAGAAGCGTCCGTATCATGGATACACGCATATCCCAAGCCATTTCAGCAACGCGTTGCGAGAAAGTAGCAACGCGTTGCGGCGTCGGCCAATTAGAATGGCGGATTTCTGTGACGTATTTCAAAAATTAGACCCACAACGCGTTGCAAAGTATCTAGCAACGCGTTGTAGAAACTCACAACGCGTTGCAAGCCTTCACAACGCTCAAAACCACCAATATGAATCTCTAAATTCAACCACCATTTCCTTTTTTAAAGACAGCTATTGCAACAGATATTAAAATTATGAATGTTTCCATTGGTAATAACAGCTAAAAACATGCATTTTAACACACTTAAAAGATCGAATTAGGAATGTATGATCAGAGAATGTTCTCTTCGTATTGTAGAACAACAAACTCTTCGTATTGGTCCAATAAATAGCATTGGATTAGAGCTAATCATTCATAAACATTTTGTGACGGCACACAACGAGTTATCTTAACCCAAACTTAATGACAGAATGATTGTTGTGATGAATTCTGTGTTGAACACATAGGTTTTACTTCATTCATAAAGTTTAGAACTGTAACATTATTTTCAGTAACAAGCAGGTTGCCGCCCAACGCATTGTATAATTTCATCATGTGGTAGTAATGTAGTTGTGTCTATGACTTTAGTCATAGTTTTATATCGTCCTTGAATATATTTTATCACGCAATAAATTATGTTGTTATCATTAGCATTTAAGTAATATTATGTAAAGGCGTCATTGACCGTAGAAGTGTTCTCTAAGAAATTTGGGCAAGTGAATGTTGATTGCAATCATATTGTAGTGGGGGGGCCATTCTGTTCTTCATTGCCACGCTGTGGTTACCCAGCTCCTCATTTTTTAAATGGTTTCTGCGGGTTACTTGATAGTTGGGGTTAATATCTTAAAAACTACTACCTCTACTTTAATGAACTTTTCAGGGGTATTAGCTATTCAGTCCCATCTTACCTCACACAAAGCTCAACAAAAAATAAAAAGTATAAAAAAAATATTTTTGTTCAAAACCTATTTCTCCTGACACCTTTAAGTGTTGCTTTTTTTGGGGGGGGGGAACACACGGTAAAACGAACCAGTATTGGTGCTGCGCGTCTGAAATTGCGCGATGTATTTATTTGGCCGATTAAAGCTTGGAAACTTGGCTAGGAAAACCTATATATCGTGTCAAACAGTACTCTCAACAGTACTCTTTACAGCTCCATTGGTAAATATTAGCAAACATTTAACAGTTTTCAAATGTTAAGACAGTGAGGAAACATAAAGAGAGATTTCCATAGAGTCCTAATTAATCGATTTTAAATGACATTACATCCTTGAACAACTGGCATCCTGGCTCATCAGAGTTATCGCCGCAATCGTCGTCACCGTCACATTCCCAATGTAGATTAATGCATAGTCCATTATCACACTGGAACCTACGGGACCCACACACTAAAATGTATATCAAAGAACAACCAAATGGTCATCTCTATACGTCCAATGCTGTTCAAGCTACTGGTCAAATCCAAGTGTTTTGGTTTTTGTAAAAGAATTTCAGGCCAATGCAACAAGTAAAAGTAACATTCTTCAATATCATAAATCTCAATGTGAGGATTACTTTTGGGAATGAGGCGACTTAATACTCGCTCAAAGTCAATCTGCCACAGCACCAAATATGAGAATGACGCATCAATTAAAATGAATCAATTGACGTAAACAATCTCTACTAAGATAGTAAATAACAGCCTGTAGATCCCGTGACTCAAACGCTGGAGACAATGATTTGAAGGCGTCTTGGTGTACCCTGATTGATTTGAAAGGTTTTTGACTGAGCGTACCGCTTCAATGTTCCGGCATTTGGGAAGGGGCAAACCAGGTTACACGGCGGGTAAAATTGAGACCTGAAAAAATTAAAACCTGAATAGTCGCCATTTTGCATTTCAAGGTCAAGACTAACATTTGAACTATTAAAAGCTGCAAAATTGATTTGCATCCACGAAACCATTTAATTAGACACTTACATCTTTAAAATCGGTTTATATTAGCACTTTGACCTTGACTAAGTGCATACCTTGACACATTTTTGGCCATAGTGTCCTCAATTGAAGTCCGGATCTATAACAAACTATACATTTTTAGATTCCGTTATGATAAGGCGAGTAATTTGACATTCATATTAATTCAATTGTGACAGTGTTTCCATTTTTACGGCCCATGTTAACTTTGTTTGCCCCTTCCCCAAAATACCGGAACATTGAAGCGGGGCAAGCCCAATCAAAACCTTCACCCCGCCAGGAACCCCAAGACGACTTCAATCTTTGCTCCAGAGTTGGTCATGGGATCTACAGGCTGATATTCTACTAGAAGTACTGTGCAACACACCTGGACATGAATGGTGTTCATTCGGACGCATCACACCCAGTTGTCGTATCCGTTACTCTTCCCATGTTCGGGCAGGAATACAGTACGGTCTCACTACTGCAAGCGCGGAATTCATCAGATGGGGCAGGCTGAAACTCAATCACTGCCATTATATAGTGTAAGTACATATTAATCGGAGGAAATATGGAATACAGTTACGGATGACGTAACATTGGTCCCGTCGTGACCATAACCCTAACCAACGGAGTAGGAATATATTAAGGTTAATGCTTTGAATCATTATAGCTAGTATAATTTAAACAAACTGAAAATGGTTGGATCGGATTAGGTGCTAACACAATTATGGAGAAATATTTGTGTAATACTTGTGTCTTGCAAGAAAGCTGTTGGTCATTCCTGTTTTAATAATATCCCCGATCCGGTTCTCCAACTTTTCCAATGATATTTGTCGATTACGTTAAAGGTCCCAGGAAATGCAAAAGAATTGATGTGGTTTGTGTCAAGTCTACAAAGAGGGGACCTGAAAGAATTCTGGGTTGGTGATGACATCATTTGTGGTGCCATTGATTTTTCAGAGAGTAATAGAAAATTCCAGGTGACTAGTGTGAATCTATTCATGACGCTGACTGATAATCAATAGTTTCACAAATGATGTCACTGATAGGGTATTCTTTTTTATGGCCCTGTTTATTGCAATGGAATGTCCCACAACGATTTGGCAGTAGGTTTATCATCTCATTTCCTGGGACCTTTAAGGGAAGATCTGCACCAAAAATTGATTTTTTTTTATTGAAGATGGTATGAACTTCAGATTTGGTGCCTAGGATACTTGGGTGACCAAAAAAAAAAACAAAAATTAAAAAAATAACCTAATTTGCATATTTAATTAGCGGCCATATTGGATTTTAGGTGTCGGATTTCAAAAGAGTTAATCTCCAAAAGTATACACGCTTAAGCCTAGTTTTTTAATTTTCAAAAAACCAAAAAAGGTAAAACTTAAAAAAGTATGGAGTTTTTTTTGTTTTTTTGTTTTCAAAAAAAAAATTGACAAAAATCGAAAAATGACCCAGGAAAAGAAATTTGAGAGAAAAAAATTTAAAAAAATAACTCCATACTTTTTTTACAAATTACAAATACACCATCTTGACTGAAACATTTTGAGCCAAAATCCATTGAAAATGGCTGACATTAACTATTATGAAGAGGTTAGGGTAAAAAGCGACATTTTGAAAAAAGTATTGTTCAGATTAGGAAAAATTATTTTAATTATATGCAAAAACTAGGTCCAGTTATGCAACTTTCTGACATAACAGTTAGCAGCATTTGAAGTATTATTAATAGTGTCACTGATTCACAATGATACCCATTATACTTTTCGCGTTATGATTTTTTTTGAAGACAGAAATATTTTAAATATCGACGCCGCGTGAAAAACAAAAAATACAAAGTATATTATTGCACAGCTTGGGAAACTAAACAACAGAACAATATTCATGCATAATCGGTTGACACGTCCGATTGATTATTTGCTATAACTTTGGAAACGGAAAGTACGATTTGAGTGGGGGGGAAAGCCTGGAGCCAAAAAACTGTGGTATTTTATTTAAAAAACAACAATTTAGATAAGTTACAAATTTTGTATGTTTCGGGCAGATCGTCCCTAAATTTAATATATTAACCGGAGCAGTTTTGTAGATCTGTGCATGTGTTACATGTCGTACTTTTGTGGGCCTTCATGAGATTGTAGGGGAGGCCAGTTTGTAAAGAATGACCCCAATTCACCATAGCAGAGAACCTGTGATAATGGTAGATGCTATTCAGCAGCTACCCGTTATAACTGACTCAATGATTGGGGTGTCACCGCTACAGTTGCCTCACAGCAGGTACCTGTGGAACGGGTTACTGTTCTTTAAAGGGCCCAAGGAAATGAGCTGATAAACCTAGTCCAAATCTTAACGGGGCATTCCATTCCAAAAAACAAGGGCCACAAAAGACAACAATACCAAGTGACATCATGTGGAAACTGATTATCAGTCAGTGCCATGAATAGATTCACACCAGTCACCTGGAATTTTCTATACTCTATGAAAATCAATAGTCATAAGATTGTTAATCATCAACCCAATTATTGAATGCTTTTTCGCCCCTCCTTGTAGACTTTGACATAAAACCACATCAATTATATTTGCATTTCCGGGACCTTAACGTATTGACAACGCGTATTGCAAACATGGACTATAATGGTTCTTTACTCTCAAATAATATTGAAATACAGTTATTTTAAAAAGGCCATAGTTGGATCCGAACGGTGTACCTGCAGTATAATAGATTGCTCTTATCTACTACAATAGCGAGGGAGGATGTGAGAGGTGATTGATTTTAGTCCTACATAAGCTTACGGAATAAAGCGATAATACTTTGTGATATGATCCACTGATGCAGTGTATACATTGAGTCAGTTAACAGGTACCTGCTGAGTAGCAATCGCATTTAACAGTTATAACAGGTTCATGCTAGGTGGAATTTGGGTGGACGAATAAATGAACAGCAGCCAAACGACCCCCTAGGTAGGCACAATTTAAAATCGCCATCTTTCTGAAGTTGTGTTGTGATGGTGTGAAATGAACAGTTAGAGCTGAGCCCACGCACTGAGCCCCGACACTAAATTATTGCAAATGAGATGGGGAATGAACTCAATGTGGTCATGGTGTCGGACGCTGCTGTGAGATCTTATACCACAAGAATTGCTTCACCATAATATTTGAAGGCGAGGTGGCCGAGCGGTTCTAAGGTGCTGAACCGTCAGCAAGGTATAAGATCGATCGAGCGGCCCTGGGTCGAAAAGCCCCGCTAGAGTGGGCTGTCTTAGGTCACATTCAAATAGTTCCTAAAGGCCGGAAATTGCATAATTGCGCAGCAGTACTGTATTTGGAATTTCTCCTCGCCTCCAACCCATTGCCGTAAACAATGTGCAGTGTATGCAATGGGTGTCGGCGCCTTGTGGTTCGGAGAGTCGTAAAGCTTTGGTCAAATGTATCAGGGGAGTAATTCCTGAACACGTAAAAAAGTTGAAGACGTATCGAAAAGAGTAGGGGACAATCCCGGGTCTGTTACCTCCACACATTACTCTAGGTACCAGGGTCCCTTCCAACCCGCACTAGGCCAGCGTGGACGGGTAGGCAGAATCCAACATGGAAACATGTTGAGGCTTTCATCCAAGTGGACAGACAAAAAGGCTGATGATGATGAATATTGGTCCCGATGATCAAGATGTTATTTACACATAATATGCTACTGTATTAGTTGTAAGCAGACTGTGTTGAGATGAAAAGATCGTTCTCAATTGATCTTTGGATGTCTTTGATCGTGCTGAAACAAATCTCCGAGCACAGTTTTGGAAGGATCTGGAATTGATTAGTACATGGAAACAACGAAACGTCGCTGCTATGGATCTTTGTCCCTGAAAATGACTTTTTTTGAAAAGTCACCATTGGTTTGGGATTTTTCGAGTCAATTTTATACTGGAAATTTGCAGTTGCAAATGTCTTAGACCTACTTTAATAAATTGTAATTACACCAAACGTTTATATTGATATCGTGGTCCTTTCTGACTCCTAAAGGTGCAACGAGAGATTTAAAGGTATCCATATACCGTAATCCTTGGCAACTCGCGGCGGGTCAGGAGGTTGGTTGGTGTGTCTGGTGTTGATGGGGGGAGGCGGAAGTTGGTGTGTGTCACCGTTAGTGTGCTGATGGTTGCGGTGCAAATCCTCCGGTAACTTTTAGTTATTTTTCGTTAAAATGTACCCGTTTAAAGGTCTGTTTGGCCTTTTGTTCACCCCTCCATGTTGTCCAATACGTTTTTATATCGTACATATATTTTGCATGGAAATAAAGATTTGAGATTTGAGATATATTGCATCATAATTGATTTCATATATTATAGATTGCTCAATAGAATGATTTCCTTCTAATTCACAATAACAATGGCCTAAAAGTAAAAACAAAAGGTGATTTTGATTTGCCTACCTTTCAATATAAATCATAGGCTGAATTTCGTATTTGCTCCAATAGAAAATAAGAAATTTCAAAATGTTCCTTTCAGATGGGGATATATTAGATGCACTGTTAAAAATTTCTGTTGTTTAACGTTAAAATGCTAACAACAAATAACAACAACCCTAAATAACAACAACCCTAAAGATGAATTTGCCGTTATGATTGAAGAGAAGTTTTGATGTTTTATCGATGTTTGTATGAAGAAACACATATTTTGGGTTAAAGTCATTAAAATGCTCAAGAATCTCTTAAATACAGCAAATTTGCTTTTTACGATGCACCGTATTTTAACGGTAGAATACTGGCAGCTGGGATTCGAGTATTCTACCGTTAAAACGTTATTTTTTCTTACTGTGTGGAAAGTTAAAGATTTAATCATTAACAGGGAGGAAAATAACATGGAAGCATGACCAAATTTAAAAAGGAAAACAATCATTGGTAATTAAGATGATCGAGGCCTTAGAAAGTCTATTTTAAAGGACATAATTTAGCAATTAGCAATGGAAAGCCTTATACTATTATTACTTAAATTTATGTTGTCCAAAGTTTGGTTTTGCATTTTTGAAACTTTTAGATAACCGAATTCAGTCCATTAATAACATTTTTATCGGTGATGGCTATGGTGCCTATGGATTTGCTGTGAATATCCTCTAAATCAAGTTATATGGAACAATTCACATAATTGCTTGTAATTCTGTTTATTATGATTCCTGGCGTAATAAAGGGTTTGCAATATATTTCTGATGTAGTAAATGATGGCAGGTTTCTTACTTATAATAAATTCAACATGGTACTCCTTCTGCCTAGAAGAAAAGAACTATATTCAGGGAATTTGAATCAAGAAAATCATGAAGATGCCAGTTGCTGAACTGGGCCATTATAATAAATGATGTTAACATTAACTGGAAATACATATATTAATATTATTCACAACCACAACAATAAATCAACAATATAATAATTAAAATTTAGCGGTTCTTGGTGGCGTGATATTTTAAAGATAGAAAAAATAATGACTTACGACAGTTTTCCATCTCGTCTTTGGAATCCGCACAATGAGGAATACCATCACATACATTTACGTATGGTATACATGTCCCGTCCGGACACAAATAACCACAGGAAAAACCTAGTAATGGAGTATTGATATGTTAGCATAAAAAAATGAGTTACTTTTTTTGGATAAAAGACGAGAAGAAACAAAGACGTAGCCTCCATAGCTTATTGTCAAAAAATATTTACTCTTAATTATAGTCTCTTAAATATGTTACCATGTATATTACGTGAAGTTCTTATTATTACCTGGTTGCGCTCGCACAATAATACATCGTAGGGCACAAAAGTAACCGAGTGCGATTGCGTACGTAAAGGTCCGCATCATACCAGGCGGGTGAAACTGTGTACAAATTCTCATACACGATTTTAAAGTGATAGCGCCACCCAGAGACAATTTCGATGAGCTACCTAATATCCTCCTAATTCATGCAGTATGACGTATTGACCTTGGATGATGTAGCGTAAATTACACAGCGCCACGTACGACCGGTGATCAATGAGCCGATTGTTTGTAGTATGCCTCCACTCTCTTGATCGAGTAGACTATCCGGATTTATTTACGATCCCTGATCATATCCCTGCAACATAAAGAAAATGAGAGTGAGATTTAGATGTCATACACGATGCCTGTACTTTTACGCGAAACATACGCTGAGCAACGATCCAATTAGGACTGATCCAGATATATGTTCAGGTGTTGGTTTAGAGAGACATCAGCAGCCGCACTTCTATCCTCTTTCGACTTAATGAAAACCATAATGTATGATGACATCGTCAGCATACAAGATGGAAGTGTTTCAGAGGCCCTAGGCAATGTCATCGAAAAAAGTGAATAGATTCGGGGCCGAGGATGGAGCCTTGTGGAACACCATCGTTCGATCGTTCCATGACCATGCCTAAACCTGCCTAGTATTTCCAGTATATCCCTAACGACCCTAGAGGAAAATCTGGCAAACACCGGAAAAAGGGACTTGCGTTATCTTTCTTGTAAGATCTAGGGCAATTTCCCCCTGAAACAAGGCAAGGGTCCGCTCCGTGATTTTTTGTTTTCAAAAGTGCATTTAAATGCAGTTAAGGGACGTTAGGAATATGTATGTGGTATTTTTTACGCGTATTAGTGGTGTACGCCCTTCTTGGTATCAGCTCTACAGAAAGCCCGTAGCCGAATCCAACTCTGGAAAGCCAATGGCATTATTGTATTTTGAGTAGCTCAGCACTCAGGACTTACCTCTCCATTATAATTCTTTCTATAAATATAACAAACACACCCATCTAAATTCAACTTTAACGACAACGCCGTCAATTTTTATAATAGAATACAGTGGAAAGAGCCTATCATTAATTGCCAACAATCACTATCTCTTCAACAAACTTTGGGATATTGAAAGATAGGGACACCGGTCCCAAATGGGTCGTCCGATATGTGGTCGAAGAATAAGTGTAAAGCAATTCATATAATGAACCTAGGTCACCCTTGAATGACCTTTGACCTCCTCATCTGTTACCCCAAATAAGACCCTGGTCTGAATGCATATGCTTACCAAATATGAACTTGATCCATCACTCCACTAAAACCTTGACAATTTTAAGGGGATGGTCCGAGTTAAGTATACAAAGTTTTTATCTCTCGATTGGAGAATATGGCCCATATGTACCGGTAGTGTCGCGATAATATTTCAATCCGTTTTGACGTGGACCTAAAATAAAACTGATTTGTAAGCGCCATAAGTACGTGTAACTTAATTTTTTCGAACCAAAGGGGGTACATTTGTCACTCATAACATCCAACCAAAAAATCGTTAGCCCTCTGATTCCCAGGGTAATTAGAAAATGTCAAATTTCTTCACGATACCAAATTGACCACTTTCCTCCGTACAATATGGGTGCTATTGAGGAGGCTAGTACGATCGCCAGGCCCTTTAACTTAAGTGTATACCCATGTACAGGAATATATGACCGTAAGTGAACTCCTGAAAAACCTTTGACCTCCTCTCTTTTACACTATATAATACTCATTGCCTCAATGTAGGCATACCAATTATGAACTTGATCTTACTAACTGCCTAAAGCTAGACAATATTTTAGCCAAGATACAATAAAACCCTAAGAGACCTCTAATGACCTTTGACATATGTTCTCCCATAAGACCATTTGTCATAATAAGGTCCAATTTAAATTAACATTTGTTGTTAAGTTACAATCAAAACCGTAATTTTAAACACATTTACTAATTTCTTCCTTGTATCACTTACGGAAGTTTTTTTTCCATTTATTTAAACTACTTATTTGATGGCCCTGAAAGATGTTAAAATCTTGAAACCCCAATAAACACAAGCATGTCCTGTGCCAATATTAGTCCAATCGATGCCGAAAAACCCAAATACTCACCATTTTTACTTTTGACCAAGGGTCCTTAATGAATGCAAAAATTAAACAAATTTCTTGAAGAGAGATCGAATTTGCACGTTAAATTGCATACATACTAACATAGGCCCACGGGTAAGTCTGGTTTACAACGCTGTTGGATCAGACCCTTACTAAATGTACACAATTTGTTGATGATCCCGTCAAGGTGGTGGATCAATATATACCAGAGAAACACTCTAGGCCTAATTTGAATGACATGGGTAGTGGCGCGTGGCGCCTGGCTTTAAGCAGACAACAAATTGTGTACAAGTTGTTGTTTTAGTGGCATTCCCCCCCACCCATATGACAAACCCGAGGGTATAAGCCTAGATGAATGATAGTAGAATTGTGTCTCTACCGGAAAGTGAAACGTTTTGTTGGATGTAAAGTGAGATCTATTACATAAATCCTAATCAATTCCCGGAATCATTGCAGTACTACATTTGGTACAACCAAGAGCGATTTACAATCGACTGTTAGTAATGTACATGCACTGTTAGTACATAGTTGTAGTTTGGGCATTTTGGTCAATTTTTCCTTGCTGTTAATTTTCACTGTCGATTTTTAAACCGCCACAAGTAACTGGACAAACGCATGATACCCCTTCAGTTAAAACGGTTTGCCTTAACATAAATAAAATATCGGAAGCATTTGTTTTACTTTGTACTCTTGGTTTTATATCATGATATCACCTGATATCTGTTCCCTGCCATGCGATAGTTAAAATACACAAATCACTGTCACATGACATAAACCATATATCGTAATCCCAATGCCCATTTATGACACTGACAACCGGATAAGAAAATCGTGTCTTTAGAAATATCCGAAAGATCATCATTACTCTCACCTGCTCCACATTAATTAAGCATGTTTGTATTTCCGTGTGCACCATTTTGAGGTCCCCTGTTTTTCTTGCCCCCAAAATGACTATTACTGCGCTTCAATTGTTATGCACAGGACACAATTAATTCCAAAGTCACTATTGAAATTCGTTGAAGCATCCACTTTTACCTTTTTCATGAAAATCGAACTAGTATTTTATTGTCAAATTTGTACGTGTGATGAAATTACCAGGGGATTCACAATATATTGACCTGATATAAACTGTTTGATCATACGTCAGTCTAAAGAAAATTGTAGTGTATTTTAAACAATGGCCTGTTTTAAGATTTAAATGCCCCTGTTTTTTTCAGCTTGATATCCGAAGCTGACACTCGCATACACGCAAAACCAAGTTTCGTGGAATCAACAACTTTGTGTTTCATTCAATCAACCAATCAAATTTTTACTATTCACACTATACAATACATGACATCAATAATTAATAGAACCTTAAAATGGTACTGAATAAAAATGAATATTAAAGCCCTTCTCCCGCAAACCACACAAGGACAAGTCGCCAGAGGCAACTTTAGGAGAAAGAGATCAATAACTTGTAAAAAATATAAAAAGAAACAATACTATCAATAAGGCAAAAATTGATTTTTGACGGTTTCGTTGGAAGTTCACATGAATTATGATCGCATTAAAATAAGAAAATGGTGAGACTCGGACACCCCTCGCAAAGTTAACAGACAGGTACAATTTTCATTTAAAAATAAATATATATTTATACAGCATATGTATCATATTCACATGAGCACAGAGACTATCTAAACCGAGAGCAATACATTAAAGGTGCATTTGTACATTTCACAAAATATTGAACTTCTTCAATTTGCTCGCAAATCTTCTTCTTCTTATCGTGTCAAACACTGTGGTTCTCAATATGATCCAGCCAGAGATGGGTACACCGTCTGGCTGCTTCACGTAATTCCGCACAGGTCCTTGTTTGTGCATTGTTGCTCCATCATTGGGCAGACCCAAGAGTGTTCCATTGTCCCCCCCCCCCCCTGTGGTGCTGTTCCACACCACAGGTGTATCCTATCTGCTTCCAGATAGCCCCACTTCTGCAATGAAACCATGAGATCGGCCAGTTTTTCTGGTTCTCAGTTTGTTGAGGCATCGCCATTCAGCCCATGAGGGCTCACTCCAGTGGGAGATGCTCACCAGTTCAATACCGATAGATGATTACTTGTTGATGGCAAGTCTTTCTTCCACAAGGCGACTCTCTTTACTCCTTAGAGACTGTTTCAAGCGGTTTGGACTTTGCTTAAGAAACTCTCTCCAGATTTAAGGCGGTTGCAGCAGGTTCTGTCCAGAAATAGGGTGCTTCCACATTGGATATGGCAGCTACGCTCTTGCCTGCTCGCTACGCTACGACGGATTTCTGGTGGAGTTCATTCTGCTGGATGTACAGTTTTCCGGTTGGTGTTGGAACGGAGGCAGTCCGTGATACCGGAGAGGCATTTCAAACGCTGGTCAAGCTTCTTGGCATAGGTTGATCTTTACAGGGCAGGCATACTCTGCAACATGAGTAGCACAGAATGGCAAGTGCTGGTCGATCTTAGGTAATGTTGGCGAGCACCCCATCTGGGGCCAGTGAGTTTGTTCAATGTTATCTGCGTGAACATACTTTACTCTTCGTCTTCTCAATTGATTCTTATAAGAGAAGTGCGGTCCAGGGTAACTCCTATGTAGACAGTGTTTCTCACAGTGCTCCAGGGGAGTTTCAGACAGGTAATTTAAGCTGGCGTTTGGGCTTCACGGTTGCGTAGATGTAAATCACACACCTGTGTCTTAGATGGATTTTTGCACGTAGGTGGTTTTCCTCATAATACGGATGGAGTTCATCCAAAGCTTTTGAGAGTCTCTCTTCAACAACTATGAAGTCGGCATCTGATGCGCTTAATTCCAAGATGTCTGCATAAAATAAAAAGACAGTTCCGCACGCCTAGTTGTCGTTGGATATATTGAACAGGAGAGGTGCAAGCACACTACCTTGTGGTTATAGACCATTCTTTGAGCCATACGCCTTCGGCCTATTCTTCGCCACTAGCTGAACAAAGAACATCCAAAGTTAGCCAGCAATCCACGGATGCTCAGTAAGGCGGAATGTCTTGGTAATTCCATGGCATCTTATATTGGAGTAGGCAATCTGTGATTACAACAGTTGTCGTATGCTGCGAGAGGTCAGACGACACAGATCCGGTTACAATACCCTTCTCGAAACCACCTCAATGTGTTGAGTTAGGTTGAGTACTTGGCTGTTGTTGATTTGCATGGCCGGAAAACCTGCTTGGTTCTGGTATGAGGTGTTCGTCTAAACAGGTGCGATACGATTGAGAAGAGGCGTCAAAGAGGCTTGTAGGTATGGTAAGGAGTGATATCGGTCTGTAGCTCTTGGGATTGGATGGATCTTTCCCATATTAGGAGTGCCATAACATTGTGCTGCATCCAGATCTTGGGGACCCTATGGGAAATAAGCCAGCAAGTGTGAGCTCAAGAAGCCATTCCTGTGCTAGGGACAAGATTTTTTAGTTGCTCAGTAGAGTAAGAGATGTTGTCAAGGCCTACTGATTTTTCCTGGTTGAAGTTTAGCAATAGGATTCCAATTCGTCCATGTGAAGGGGCGAGTGAAACCAGGGTCACCGCTATACCTCTTAGGTCTAGTTTGATCTCTTGGGTTTATTGCTGCACTTGCCATTTTAAAAGCAGTTGGTCGGCAACTTGGTTGGGTGTTGTGACATTGGAGGCTGTGGAGGTTCTGTTGGATCCCCTCGCAAATGATACTCTGAGGCACATTTTAATAATAGTGTACACATAAAAAATACTCAATCAAAAACTTTTAAGTTGGTCGTAACTTTAATCAACCAACGTGTCTATTAATCCATACCATGGGTCGTACTCATATCAAAACGGCCAACTGACCCCTCAAACAGTGTTGGGGATGAATATGCTTAATTAATGACTCGGAGTCAAAATTATAAAAAATCGTTCTGTTTCGCTATGTGTAAAAGCTTTGCAACCCTACAAAAATATCAATTTCGAAAAGTCTTGAGGTGCGCACAATTTTTTAAATGTGCCGTGTCTCTCTAATACACATTACTACATGCCAATATATTTAGATTTAGATTTAAAAAAGAGGGTGCCGACATGCCAAAATATCAAGGGAAAGTTAGGCTTGAGCTGAGTGGTGGTATGGATCAAGAAGTCTTGAGACCTGTTTTAAACGGCAACAGATGGTGACTGATTTAAGACAACGGTGTTATCTCATTCATAATAAAAATTCCGTTAAAGGAAAGGGGCGCCCCAAAGAGTGAGTCTTGTTTGGGGTGTTCTATGTGGTGGGAAATACTTATGTAAGAAGGCATGGTAGACACAATATCAGATTGAAGTCGTGAAGTTTTATTGCAACTTATTTAGTACAAAAGTGTTTGAAATAAGTATAAAAAATCGTATACAGAGAGTGGTCACCCCAAAAAAAAAGTTTTTACACTTTTCGTCTGCAATTTCTCAAAAGTGGGGTAGATATATCAAAATAGTTTGAAGTATTATTAACTACAATATCTTGTTGGAAACTGGTGAAACGGATGAAAACAAAGCTGGTGTGAATGAAATGACAAAATGGCCACCATTCTAGAGACAAAAAAAGGTCAAAAACCACTTTGCACCACGGCAAAGTCTCTGGCACTCTGTTGGCGGGCCACGAATTATTAGCCAGATTGATACACACATTGAACAAGCACCCTTCTGGGACTTGGTATTTGATCATAACCACAAGAAAGAATTAAGACACCTCAAATTATGTCAAGTTTATCTATAGATTTAAAAATAAAACGGCTACATGTTTCTTCCTCTTCCTTGTATGATTGTCCCAAACCATGCAACCTTCGAAATGTACAAGCAGCTCTCGATCAGTTCATGGCGGAGAAAAAAAATACGGTTGCATATCTCGTTCAATATATAAAATCCCTCCCAATTGAAATCAACTTCTTAATATTATTGTAAATAGGCATTGCAAGTTCAGTTTACGGTTTTGAGATATTCTCCAGTTCATTTCAACGGTAATCACTTCACATCTTTATACTCGAAGGGTGGTCAGTAGTTAGTTAAGAGTAGGCTCCAGTCACGCAATGGTTATTGATTTCTGTTCAAACATAATGGATTTTACCATAGACTACGTGTGTGCAAAGTGGGTTTTGGACAATTTTTTACTATTTGGTCCGCCGTTTGGTTATTTGAGCTTTGTTTTGAACGCCATTTCACAGGTTATAACAAAGATATTGTAATTAATAAATATCTCAAACAACTTGTATAAGTCCACCCCCTTTTGATAGAAGTTGCAGATACAAAAGTGTTAAAACCTTTTTGGACCACACTGTATATGAAACGTCTATACCAAAGTTTGTGTCGTGTGGGTTAAAAAGGAAAAAACAATACAAAAAATAAAAAAAATAAAAAAAATAAAAAAAATAAAAAAAATAAAGAAATTAAGAAAGCTTTATATTTGTGTAGCCAAATACAAGGTAAAAGAAATTGTTTAAGTGTGTAGACATATGAAACTATACTAAGACAATACTTGGTGTTTGTTAATCTTTTGTTGCATTTATAAGGAATTGAAATGGTTATTTAACCATTTTAGATGGGATTTGTTTATTGAGGTGCTGTTTGCAGAAACGCGATGGAATGGATTTTGGATTTGCCTTTTGTTGTGGTCCAATGATAGGTTAAAGACCTTTGACATTGATAGTGACCCTGACTCAAAACAAATTGAGGGTGTGCTTGAAACAATAAAATGGCGTTTGGTTAATTGAATAGCCATACTTCCAATGAGTTCAATGTTTACATTTTCAGCTTATTTACCAAAGTGACTCCAAGACATACGGATGCGGCTTTTGACCTTATTAACAAACAAATGAGGTATCCTATGTTGCACCTTTTGTGATTTTATAACCACAAAATTGCATTAAAAAAGCCATGCATTTTTCAATGTCACCCAATTTGAAGGGGGTTATTCGAGTAACAGTACAGGTGAGACTCCATAATTACATAAAATGTTGCATCACGTAATAATTGATTATTATGGCCTACTTTGCATAAATTTTGCGATTATTTGTCCTGTTTTCTGCGACTTCGGTTAATTTATAAACACAAAATCGTAATAAACGACAGCCTAGTTTAATTTTCACCAGAATTGAAGTGTTATTTTGAATTATGATCCAAGGGGGCCTTAATATAACATAAAAGTTGAGACCAAGGACTCTTTATTAATAATTTGCATAATTAGAGATAATTTTGCATAAAAAATGGCTGTTATGTTGTGCTTATCGGGTCATCCCTAACGCGGCCGAGAGGTAATGAGAGGCAACGAAAAAGTCACGGATCGGTTCGGTACCGGTCGAAAAATGCTTTTCGTTGCATCTCGGCCGTCAAACAACTATTTTGGTGCAAATGACTCTCATGGATCTCATTGCATCTGGGCCGTCTCCGGAAAATGACGCCATGTTTTCGTTGCACCTGGGTTGTCTTCCCGGAAAATGACGCGATGTTTTTCGTTGCATCTGGGCCGTCTTCCGGGAAAATGACGGATGTTTTTCGTTGAAATCTGGGCCGTATTGACTGAAATGATGCGAGTTTTCACTGCATTTCGGATGTTTTGCCCGCAGAAGGCGCAATGCTTTAAATCAGGCGGGTGACACTGCTACAATGCCATAGACAATTTCGATTTCATGTGATAGAGCACCATTCGAAAGCTATTGGGTTAGTAGGCTTAAACGTATTCATGACGTAACGGAGCATGGACGTAGCATAATGAGCGCCACGCACGACTACTATGATGTAGCGTAATAGCGCCACTCACGATGGCGAACTATAAGCTTCAAATCATGCAGATCCAGTGTGCAGTACAGCATCCATTATTTATTGATTTATTTATTTATTATTACCTTTTTTATTTTTTGCTTTTTTTAAGTTTTTTATTTTTTTCGTTGTTTCTGGGACGTCTTTCCGGTAAATGGCGCGATTTTTTCGTTGCATCTCGGCCCGTATTCCGGGAAAAGCCGCGATGTTTTCGTTTGCATTTGAGGCGTGACGGGAAACATGGCGCGATTTGTTTTTCGTTGCACGGGCCGTTATTGATTGCTTTGTATTCCTGTACGTATCTGTGCCGGGGAAAAAAAACCGGCCGAGTATGCAATGAAACGCAAAACTTGCTCCGTGCATATCTGGGGCCGTAAAAATAAAAATAGAGATGACTTTCCGTTGCATTTGGGCCGTCGGCCGCCAAAACGACCCGGTCCTGGTTCGGGTTAGTAGGCCGAATTATGGTTCTAACCACAGTCAGTTTTCGTGAATAACCAACAATGAGACGGACAATAAGTGATAAGAATTTTAACTAAAGTGCAATTTCCCATTTGCATAAATTATAACTTTTTGTTTTCAAATGGTCATTTAATTCAGTGTCTTTGAATTGATAATGCAAGTAAAGGTTCAAAATTATATGTTTTGCGTGTATGATAACTTTTAAAAATATCAGACATGTTCAAGATCTTTTGCAAGTCAGGCTACATGGTTTATGAAGCTGAAGAAGAAAAAAAAACACTATATATAGAGTTCAAAAATGGGATTGCCCATAATTTGTAATTTTGTTAATACAACTAGCATCTTAAAATAATCCAAGAATCTGTGATTGTTTTACTTGTGAAAGAAACAAGTCCACACTAGAATATATATTGATTAATAAAGTGCTAATGACCTGCTTTTAATTATGTCTGGTTTTGATTGTACAAAAAAAAATCATTCTATTGCATGTATTAAATCTTTATATGGTCAGTAGCAATATGTTTATTTATTATATTAAAATCCGAATAAAGAAGGAGCTTGTGCCTGTTACGGCCTAAAAATGCTTATTGTATGTTTCATTAATTTGTCGTATCGATATTTTCATATTTCATTTCTTTTTAAACTTTTAATTACTACTACAACGTTGTTCATATTTATGCTCAAGTTTTTTTGTTTTTTTAATTTGTTGTTTTATTTTAATAAAATTTAATAATTCCACGCCACATCTTTCCGGAACAAACTCCTGCTTTCATATTTCTATAACGTGTATTTTTGTGTATTTTTTTAGTGGATTTGTTATTTTACATTTATTTTGTTATTAACTTTGTTATAATAATTTTTGTTTTATCTGCTTATATTATTGTATGTATGTTAAAATTAATTTTAATTTAATTTGTTTTTATTTAAATTCTTATTTGTTTCGTCTTTTCTTTTTTAGTTGTCTGTCTTTAGGCTTTCTTATTTTCACTCATTGTTCCATGTTAATTCTTTTGATTTTTATTTTGTATTTTATTTATATTTAAATTTATTTTCTTTTGTTTTCCATTTAATTTTTGTTTTATATTATTAGTTTATCAACCTTGTATTTTGTATGATGTAAAGAATTGTCTTTTATTAGTTCAGATTTTTATTTTAGTACATGGTTTATTGGTGTTCGTATTTTCATTTTTGTTCATGAACTTTGTTATTCAATTTAATGGGCTATATTATTTTATGTATTTTTAAATAATTTTAAGTTAATATTGTTTTTCTTTGATTTGAAAATATTATTTGTTATTTGTCTTTATTTTTTTTTGTGATTAGCGTTTTCTCTTTTTTTCAACTCATTCTTCAGAGGTTAATCTTGATTTTTTATTTTATTTTGGATTTTGATTTAAGTTTAAAGTTATGGTCTTTGTGTCATAGTAGTAATTTGTTTCAGTATTAAATTAAATTTTTCATTTTGGCATACTTATTCCCACTTTCGTGTCTGATTCATTTAAGCTGTGTACTGTTTGTTAAAAAAAGAGAAAAATGGGGAAAAGGGAGAGAAAAAAAGCAAAACAACGGCATATTCCTGGTAACAAACAGCTTTTTAAACAAGAACAAAACTACATAACAACAATAAGAAAAATAAATTTCTCTGACCGAGTTCGACACCCTGACTAACGGGGGAGGGGGGGCAGAATCATGGATGTAGTGCCTTAGACCGCTAGGCCCACTAAGAACTGCAGTTTCAAACGTTGTAATTGCTCATTGGTCCAAGGTTAGGAGACAGAGCGAGCTCAGCGACCCCCCCCCCGCGTGGTCACAATACACGACCCAAGATGGTGTATTGTATTACGTGGATGGAGGATACCAATACAGTGTTTTGAACAATATATTCTTAAATTTCGCAAAGGAAAAATGGAGACCTTTTCTTGACTAAATCTGCCGAAAGAAATGATTTTTTCGGGTCATCGGGTAATCTCGGGCCACTCTCATATATTTTCCACAATATTTTGAACATCAGCTATGCAACTATAATCGTGGATGTAACGGAGAAATCCCCAATTTGGCTAAAGTTTCCTACGGCGGTCCCGAAAGTGTGTAGTCTGTGTCACAAACTGCGAAAGATATTATCTAAATTGTTACTGCGCGAGCGATTAACGGTATCTGTCCGTCATAATATAGCGAATGCATGACAAATGCAACTAAATCTCAAATATCTCCGGAAAACGAAAGGGGGGGTTTATGGAGATTTTTGCATTCAGAGAGTCCGTTACTATTGTTTTGTTTTGAATATGACATCGTAATTGGGTCTGAACATATAGAACGTCGCGATAAATTGAAAGTTTTTGTTCGTTGTAAAAATCGGTGCTCAGAACACGAAGGAAGGTTGGTGTGCCAACGACATTAAACCATGTTGACAGGTCTTATGCAAGGAAGAATTGAAAATGTGTTGCTCACAAATACCATAACCCCAAAATGTTAATGTTACATAAACCACCGACTGATTCATATTTGTACACCCATCTCACGGCTCCCGGTGGTACATAGTCATATGATTTATCGAGATATTTAATGCTGATATTTATTAGAGACAATGTCAGATAGGTGCTTGTTTACCTAAATAATCAATTTAACACGACCCCTCTCCAAAAGAAAAAAAACACTATTATATAGAGTTCAAAAAATGGGATTTGCCCATAATTTTGTATTTTTGTTAATACAACTAGCATTATTAAAATAAATCCAGATCTGTGTTGTTTTACTTGTGACAGAAACAAGTCCACACTAGTACATATATATTGATTAATAAAGTTGCTAATGACCTGCTTTTAATTATGTTGTGTTTTGATTGTACATAAAAAAATCATTCATTGCATGTATAAATCTGTATATGTTCAGTAGCAATATGTTTATTTATTATATATTAAAATCCAAGATTAAAGAAGGAGCTTGTTCCTTTTACGCCTAATAAATGCTTATTTTATTGTTTCATTAATTTTTGTTCGTATTCGATATTTTCATTATTTCTTAATTTCTTTTTAAACTTTTAATTACTTACTAACGTTGTTCATATTTATGCTCAAGTTTCATTGTTTATTGCTGTTTTTATTTTAATAAGTATTTTAATAATTCCACGCCACATCTTTCCTGAACAAACTCCTTGCTTTTCATATTTTATCAACGTGTATTTTTGTGTATTTTAGTTGCATTTTGTTATTTTTACATTTATTTTTGTTTATTAACTTTTGTTATTAATAATTTTGTTTTTATCTGCTTATATTATTTTATGTATGTTTAATTAATTTTAATTTAATATTGTTTTTCTTTTAAATTCTTATTTGTTTCCGTCTTTTCTTTTTTATTTGTCTTTTAGCGTTTTCTTTTTTTTCACTCATTGTTCCATTGTTAATTCTTTTGAATTTTTATTTTGTATTTTATTTATATTTAAATTTATTTTCTTTTGTTTCCATTGTAATTTTGTTTTATTATTATTAGTTTATCAACTTTATTTTGTATTATTTTAAAGAATTTTATTTTTATTAGTTCAGATTTTTATTTTAGTACATTGTTTATTGGTGTATTTTCATTTTTGTTCATTAACTTTTGTTATTAATTTAATTTGCTTATATTATTTTATGTATTTTTAATTAATTTTAAGTTAATATTGTTTTTCTTTGAAAATCTTATTTGTTATTTGTCTTTTATTTTTTATTTGTGATTTAGCGTTTTCTTTTTTTCACTCATTGTTCAATTGTTAATTCTTTTGATTTTTTTTATTTTGTATTTTATTTATGTTTAAAGTTATTTTCTTTTGTTTCAATAGTAATTTTGTTTCATTATTATTATTTTTCATTTTGGCCTACTTATTCCCAACTTCGTGATTCAATTTAAAGCGTGTATGTTGTTAAAAAAAGAAGAAAAAATGGGGAAAAGGGAGAAAAAAAGCAAAACAACGGCACATCTTTCCTGGTAACAAACAGCTCAAACAAGAACAAAACTAAATAACAACAATAAGAAAAATAAATATTCTCTTGACCGATTTCGAACCCTGGACTAACGGGGGGGGGAATAATACATGGATGTTAGTGCCTTAGACCGCTAGGCCACTTAAGAACTTGCGTTTCAAACGTGTAATCTGCTCAATTGGTCACAAGGTTATGGAAGACAGAGCGAGCCTCAGCGAGGTCACAATACACGACCCAAGATGGTGTATTACGTGGAGGATACCATTATACAGTGTTTTGAAATATATTCCTTAAATTTCGCAAGGAAAAATGGAGAACTTCTTCTTGACTAAATCTCTGCCGAAAGAAATTGATTTTTAGGTCATCGGGTAATCTCGGGCAACTCCTCATATATTTTCCACAATATTTTGAACATCAGCTATGCAACATATATCGTGATGTAACGTAGAAATCCCCAATTTGGCTACAGTTTCCTACAACGGTCCGGAAAGTGTGTAGTCTGTGTCACAAACTGCGAAAGATATTATATAAATTAGTACTGCGCGAGCGATTAACGGTATCTGTCCGTCATACTCATAGCGAATGCATGCAAATGAAACTAAATCTCAAATATCTCCGGAAAACGAAGGGGTTCTATGGAGATTTTTGCATCAGAGAGTCCGTTACTATGTTTTGTTTTGAATATGCATCGTAATTGGGTCTGAACCTATAGAACGTAGCGAGAAAATTGAACGTTTTTGTCGTGTACTTCGGTGCTCAGCACACGAAGGAAGTTGTGTTTCCAACGACATTCAACCATGTTTGACCGGTCTTATCCAGAAATTGAAAAATGTGTTTGTCAAAATACATAACCCCCAATGTAATGTTACATAACCCCCTACTGATTCATATTTTTACACCCCATCTCACGGTACATAGTCATATGATTTATCGAGATTTACTGCTGATATTTTATTAGAGAAATGTCCAGATAGGTGCTTGGTTTACTAAATAATCAATTTAACACGACCCCTCTCCAAAAGAAAAAAATAAAATCACATACCCCCCCTATTTGGCAAGTAGAAAATCACATAGGTCTAACCCCCTATACTGTTTGTACTCACCGGGCCCTAATAACCAAACCCTAACCTTAATCCTAACCCAAACCCATACCCAACGAGTTGTAGGCCTATAACCCTAAAATAGCCCTTATCATATCCGTAAAACCCCCTACTGCATTAACCAGTTGAAGGCCCTAGCATGCCTTATCCCTAAAACTATTCCATAACCCTAACCCAACCCTAACAATAATCTTAATCCCATATAACCCCAATCCTAACACTAAACCTAACCGGAACGAACCTAACCCGTGTTGCCCTCCTAATTTATAAAGGGGACCTTTACAATGAGAGCCATATGTATATCAATACATATAACGTGTACATTGTTTCCGAATTCGGCTACCTTGCTAAACGAACGCGAGAACTCATCTTCATGGGGTATATGTGGGTGATTTTGCTTTTAAAAGATCGTATGCACGTCTACTATTACATACATTCTTGTTCCTAAATGCCAAAGCCTGAGTTTTTAATTTTCATGAGTGTCAGTCAGTAAAGCACCCCATAATACCCCATGAAGAGAATTCCGCCTCGTTTTAGCAAGGTAGCCAAATTCGAACCAATGTAATAGTATTCATTACGAATATACAATGGCTCCCTCCCGGGATCTGACTCCCATTTAAGGTCCCCTTAATTGTGGAGGGCTATTATAACCGTTTTGCAACACGTTAGTTAGGGTTTGGGTTATAGGGCTAGGGTTAGGAATTTAGGTTCGGGTTTGGTTATTAGGGCCCGGTGAGTACAAGCATTGGGATTAGACCTATGTGTTTTCTAAAATAGGGGGTTTACGGGTGATTTATTTTTTTTCGATGGAGGGTAGTC
Organism: Ophioderma brevispina; assembly: GCA_023653785.1. Taxonomy (NCBI): domain Eukaryota; kingdom Metazoa; phylum Echinodermata; class Ophiuroidea; order Amphilepidida; family Ophiodermatidae; genus Ophioderma; species Ophioderma brevispina. The sequence goes on from JAMKCH010029106.1 coordinate 26,738, forward strand.
TTTTAAATTTATTATTCAGTAAACCCCATCACCTACTGCGTATCATCAGCATAAATCATAATTGATGTTACCCTTACAGTGGGTGTGGGCTGGGTGTATGGGTTCTATAATAGGTTATGTAACTTTACATTGGACGTTATGCAATTTTTCCAACCCACCTTTCAATTTCTCCGGCCTCCTCTCCCTTGTAAATAATGACGAGCCCTAAAATTATATTTTAAAAATAGCTACTCTTAGCTGGTCTACCGATCAATCAACTAAACACTTATTTCTGTCACCCTGTGTCCGTTACAGCCAATTGACATCAGAACTTAAGTTTTACAACAACCGCACGCTGTAAAAAGGATCCCTCTGTGCCGAACTACTGCGATGACCGCACGTCGGAGATTGTTGCCCGAATCATGTTCCAGGACCATGACCAGTCCTTAGTATCTCATAAGGCAGCTATTCAAATTTTTGTCTACTGTCATCCCCAATCTGATGTTTTTATATTTCCATCTCCAACTCTAAAATACAAATAAAATCTAAACTAAAATTTTGTGCCTGGATGGGATTCAACCCACGACCTTTAGACAGGGCTTTCCCAGCCATTTTAATGGGGGTGGGGTGTTTATTCTGTGGTTGCCGACAAAATCATGGGCGCGGATTCAGAATTATCACATTTTTCGGCTCGCTCGCTTGCGCTCGCCTGTAGACCCAGAATTTTTTTCACTCGTTTCGAAATTCCTGAAAGCGGGGGGAGGGGGGCTGGGTCGACCGCAACCGACAAGCAAGTCATTCATCTCCAACTATGAACAAAACAAGCAAACAACACCAACATCAGATGTGGAGTATGGAGGAGTGCACCGCCGATAATCCGTCCATCATCAAGTTTGGCCGACATTATACCCTTATCGCGCGCCGACAAGTCAACGTTTTTTTGTTGCCGCACAGAATTTTGTAAATGGGGGGGGGGGTGTCACACCCACACCCCCCCCCCCCCGCTAGAAACAAGACGGCGCCCACATACACACGCCACGCAATCCGAGCCGCAGGAAGTCTTTTCTTTTTGTAATATTCAATAAAACATTCACGGAATAAAGCGCCACACATAATAATAATAGGTCGCCCTATAGACAGGTTGCAAATATATGCTCCTGGACATGATTTCGGGCCAAAATCTCCAAGAATCGGGAGACCATATTTTCACCAGATACCACCCCTGCCGATACGCAAGAATTGTATATCTTGCCGAATTGCCGGACGTTTCGGCACAGCCCGGTATTTCGGCGCAACAACTTTGTGACACTCGACCCAATGCTTTTTCCTGATTTACTTTCCTCACCACTTGAGGCTTGACTACCTAAATCTTAATGGCAGAATTTGAAATGGCATGATCTTGCGTAACTGGCGATATATGTGCTTATTTGCAGGATAAGAAGATTAGGCAAATATGATAACAAAATAATAAGCAGTTGACTGATTCCATAGAGGGCGCAAGTCGTTAAAATCGCAGCACATCCAGGCGATAGCGGCCAGGCCTCTTGCAATAGAGCATTTCACCAGAAAATCAAAATAGATTACCGTAAAGCAAACACAAACTACAAACCAATTAAGACGCTTTGATGTGGGTCGATCATGGGTGTTAACATGATAAACACACGACCGCATCCTCGTCCATTATTCATACAAAAACATAAATAACCCTTACAGTGGAGTTGATTCTTCAACTCCAACGGTATTGGAATAGGAAAATATTCCTTGACAACATATAAAAAATTCATAATTTTTCGTAAAGATTTCGCTTTTACGTGTTAAACCAAAGGCGACGTCGAAAATTGGGATTTACTGGCCGCCCTCCTCTGCGCACATCAGACGATGGTGACCATTTTGCAACTCACCATTTACAGCAAAACAGTCTGCAAACCACAAACTGATTTGAGCGCGTTGATGCGGGCCAGTCATGGGTCATGGGTGTTGATCTCGTCTTTGTCTGTTATTCATATATAACAATTTAAAAATACCCCTGTATTTTGGTTTTGGAATAAAAAAATACTGCTTGATAACATATACTTCAGCATTTTTCGTCTCGATTTCGGGTTTACGTATTAAACCAATGAAGACGTCTAAAGTTTGGATTTCTTGGCCGTCACCACCTGAGCCCATGTTATTCTGAGACACATTTTGCAGGCAGCAATCGTCATGTTCAACGGCAGCAAACTATTTCACAAAAGGGTGACTTACACAATTATGCACTGACCTACTTTGACCTTTTTTAAACCAATGACTAAATACGAATTTCACGGTGTGTTAATCTATTCATAAAAATAACGCAAAACACTTCTGTATTTCTGATATAAATACAAAGCAATGTCGGTGACGTCAGGCTGAAATTCCACCTCAATTTAGTCTGTGTTTGTTTAAAAGAGGATGGCCCGATTTAAGTATATGAAATTTTCATCTTGATAGACTGGGCTTCACCCCAAAACTCCATCTGTAAAGTTCCCCGCCGATATTTCAATCCGTTTTGATGTGAGAGCTAAAAACGTAATTTTGTAAGCCCCATAGAGTACTGTGTAAAATTAATATTGGTCGACCAAAAAGGGTCACATTTTCACTCATAACTTCCAAACGAAACATCCTTTAGTCCTACGATTTCACAGGGTAAATGAGAAAAATAGTAGCTTTCTTGTGATACCAAAATTTTGGCCACTTCCGGTAAAATCTGGGCTTCTGGGGACGAGGCTATTAGCGATCGGGCCATGGACCTTTAAGCATGATAAGTTGAACTGACAATGGTAACTTTGCTAATTCAAGTAAAATTCAAAGAATGTTAACACACCATAACCCAGTTAAGTTGTTGTGATATTTCTTGAGTTAATAAATAATATAGAGTCTTCACAAAGGTTAATAATTTAACGTCTGCATCGAGGAATCGTTAGGATTCAATGGAAAATCGGGCAAAATGTTAGTTTACCAAAATTAAGTACAAAAACTGTTGCCAACTATAACTATTAATAAATTATTTGTTGGCAAAAGCTTTAGAGTATCTTTCGGATGAGATTTGATGTACATTCTTTTTGCTGCACGCATTCATGGCCTTACCTTAGAAGATATTGGCGCACTTTTTCGTAGCATAGTGTCATTCCAATGCCAATAAACCCACATTCTTTTCTATTATACTTTTGCAATGACCTCTCTTTGGGTTTTATATAGCATTCGTGCATGCGTTGCAATTTTTAATCATAAGTGACCTACCATTGCATTTCCGACCATCATTGGTGTAAGAATTCTTTGTTTTGTTGATCTTCAGGTTTTATCTTCAAACAATAAGTATTATAATCATAATTTTGCTATTAATGGCACACAGGAATGTTAGATAGTTTCTAAGTGTTACAAACAACAATCATGGAAAAAGTAGTTGCCACACTTGATACAATATGTTGAAAACAGTTCACATGCTCACAGCTGTGATCCGAATTGGGCAAGTCCTTGTTCATTTGAAAACAGATGTCTTGCTCTTATCCATTTCCTTCCCCTACCCAACAATCAATGTTGGAGGACCTGACGAGGCTGCTAACAACATTGCCTTGGGGGAGAGGGGCTCTTTACATCAATGTCGGGCAAAGTGTGGCAACATTTTTTCCATGATGTAGTTAAGCGTATTTCCTCAGATTCCTTTGCCCACTTTGCTCACTGTCTAAATGTTTTTCAACATTACCCTTCTGAGGATTTTTTTTATCTAATCAGGAATCTGCTCCGAAAAAGGAACTTCATTTCTGAAGGAGATTCCCAAGGATTTATATTGTGGAATATTGACGCTGCATGCCCTCATTTTGAGTCAGGACATACCATCGTTGAACTGCAACGCTTCTTTTATTTCTGGACATTAGTCGCCACATCAGAGTGGACATTAAAATAAATATCGGTAAGTACATTATTGTGTGCATGAATTAGAATAGCCATAGTAACTGTGTCTTTCGACATTCCAAATTTTTAAACCAATCACTTGATAAGAATCATAATAAAACAGTGTTATTTATTGTTTTCCTTACGTCCCTAAAGAAAAATGACTAGTAACCTGGCGATCAAAAAAGGGAGGTAGCGGTATTTGTGTTTTTAGATCTAGGAGCACTTTTCCGGTAAACACAAGGCAGGGTTCTGATATAAAATTCAGATCATTGTGCACAAGGCTCATTTGTTTGTGTTTAAAGGGTATTTCTGACCTTGGCGTCAACGAGACTTCGTAACATTTGAAAATCTTTGAATTAGATTCAATTTAAATACTAACATTACAATCCTAAGGATTAACTTTTAAATCCCTGAAATTTAGAGTGTAGATCACCAAGTACATAGCGGTCTCGTGCCCTAAATGCGGCAGGTACATAACCTTGGAACCGCTTCATGATCGATTGAAAGTCTCGACCCAAAGGTCAACGGTCAGTTGAACAAATATATGAATATCCTCTAGATCATACATGTTGACCCAACCCTGGCAGATCAATATCCACGAGGCCTGAGAAAGAAGTAAAATGAGGTACGAAACAAAATACGAATCTCTAGTAACAACAACTCGCTCAGACCTGGGACTCGGACTTACCAGCTCTTGCCAGTTATTTAGGTAGACGTTTCATATAAGTCCCCATGGATGCAAATGAGCTATTACAATTGATTCCGTCATGCGCTGTGTGACGTTGTGCAGTAGGGCTTGACTGAATGAATGGCAATACCTCATTTGCATCCATGGGACTTCTATATGAAACGTCTACCGTTATTGGGGGGTCTAATCCCCCCCCCCCCACACACACACACACATAAACAACAGTCCATCATACTTATGCTTATTGCCAAAGAGATATTTTATTCAACTCAACCAATGCATTCTATACAAATATTTTACAATAATAAGCACCAAAATACCGTTTTCTAGCTGTAAATTCTTTAATGTTACAGAAAACAAGTAAAACTTGCAATTCTCCTGGCGGAGGGATGTTAACTTGAGGCGTTCATTTGGTGAACAATTAATGGTGTTTGGGGTTTCAACTTTCAAAATTAAGGAAAACTAGCCAAATAAGTTTATAGCATTTTAGAAAAGTATAACTTTTCAGCTTTTTTTTTTTTTGTTTCCATTCAATTAAGGACCTACTGTTCTCATTTTATGGTGAATTTCAGTGCACGTGAGTCGCATACAATCGGAACATTTGTAACATATTTCTATGCAAAAAACCGTCACCCTGTGATTTTTAAGCAAATGCGGTTTTTATTTTTTCTGTTGACATATAAATTTGGGTTGAATTAATTTGTTACCACACACAAATAATTCATTATTCATGAAATCAACTCGAAATATTATGGTCGGCCATATATTTTTTTATCTTCCCTCACCCAGTTATATTTAAGATGCACATTAAAAATTAATTACCCCATTCACGTCAAAATTGTAGCAAAATGCCCTCAAAATTTGTAATTATATTAAAATTAATGGGCAAAGACATTCAAAATATTTTTGGCGACTTTATTATTTTAGAACGTTTTGCTTTTCTCAAAATGTTTTTTTTTTTAAGTTTCAAAACTATGGTAAGTCAAAAAGCAAAGATCGTATTAACATGAAATCTGGCACAAATATTAAGCACACTTAGGACTTTGGCACTATGAAAGCGGATTTGTTAAAATCATGCTTGAAATTTAAATGAAAGTGCGAAGTGTCCTAAATTGACGCTTCCTGGTTGCCATGGCAACCATATTAACAATCGTGCTTCATAGTGTCTTGCGTAATTTTATCCTACATATAGCATAAGAGTTAGGTACCGGTACCAGTGGATTTTAAAAAAAAAATAGTTATCGTTGTTTAAGTGTTCCGCCAATCAGAGGTCCTACATGTTTACTATTACAACCAAAATAATATTTTGTACATTTTTTGAAACTTCTCAATAAGGACTTTAATATGTTATATGACACGATGTCATCATCCCGCAAACCCGTGTCCAAAATGTATGGATCGCG
>JAMKCH010029107.1:0-17137 GCA_023653785.1 Ophioderma brevispina
TAAAATGTCTAAAAAAAGCCGGAAATTGTTATTTAAGAAACCCATCGTGTGCAGGTGTTCTTGGAGAAACTAAATTTGTAGTTTTTAATACAATCACAGAATACATCAAATTCTACAAGAGAGTGGGCGTGATATTCCAATTACAGGCATGTTTTTGAGTATGTTCAATTTCAATTAGAATAGTTGCATTTCATTCACTCATCTCAAGGGTGTTCAGATTATGTTTCTCTAGAAAATATGCTTTTATGAACACTGTGTATAATTGATTTCCAAGGGCGTGGACATTGAATACATATCCACATTGTTAAAGGGAGATTTTTCATGACTTTACATTACCTTCGAATCACGTTAAATGCTGACTCAGTGATTTCAAAATAGTTTTGGGGTAGTCATTGAACATAAACAAAATCAACTAATTTCAACACATATTCTCAATAACACAACATTACAAAACAAATAAGAGACACACAAAACCACGCATAAACCACTTCAAGAACACATACAAAAAACATACACCCAAAGTAACCAAAAACCCCAAACACAAACAAAAGACAAATAAAGTACACAACAAAAAAAATAAAAAACATAAAAAAACTACACAATAAAAACAAAGAAAAAAACAAACCAAAACAAAAAATAACAACAAACAAAAATAGTTAACTAGAACTAAGATAGTTACCTAAAATGCTAAATTCCACAGATAGAGATGAATCGGACTTTTCATTTTCATGCATACACATTGTATATGCAGTATTCCACCAGTCCATAGGATACTGCGGTAAAACAAGAATGTCGGACCCGAATTTTATAACGAAGTGGTGCTTTCCATATGAAGGATTTCGATTTGAGCCTAGTTTTTCCATACAGGATTAGTATATGGACAAGCATTGTATATGCAAAAAAAACATGACTGTTTAAAAAGATGGGGCCCTCCTCGGGAATCTCTGAGTCCGCTTTTTTAACTTTTAGATATTTGGGTCTACCAATGAGAAAACAAGCAAAAAAAAATCTATCACCAGAGGTAAAATCCATCCCCCATAATTTCACCCATGCCTTGAACAGAAATTGCATAAATTCCATCTTTGGTAAACATAAAAAAAAAAATTGGGCAGGACGATCTTTATTTATGTCCATTGTTACGGATCAACCCTCTTTGCTGTGCATTTTCAAGGTCTATTTTATCTGTCCATGGTTTATTAGTGCAAACTTAAAAGGCACTATCAGTGATATGATAAATCAATTCGAAAATCATCAAAAATCCAGATTTGCATGTCTTGAACCAGAATAGGATTCTTAACATACCCTACAAGTGATAAGACCAAACCCAGCCTAATAAGGACAAATAGGCATTTTAGTCCTGTCCATACAGCACTTCCTAAACACATAACTGAAATGGAGATTCATATCTTGAATACTGGTGCTTCTTCGTGGGAAAATATAACTTACGGGAATTCTGCATACTTAAACCTTTCACTTAAAAGCACTATCAGTGATTTGCTAAATCAGAAAAATAACCAAAAAGCAGATTTTTGCACGTCTGCAACAAGAATAAGGGATTCTAAAGATTCCCTTGCCCAAAGGATAAGAAGCACAAAAGCAACCTAATAAGGACAAAAAAATCAAATATTGTAGTCATAACGATCCGTACGACACTTACTACAAAGTAATTGAATGGAGATTCATTTCTTGAACAATCGCGTTTTCTTCCTTTTCTGTAATTCTTCAGTTGGAAAGGTACGCTTATGAGAATTCTACAGACCCTATCCTTCACTTTTAAGCTATTCCTAAAGATTTCAAATATTTTGACTCAATTGAGTAAATCACTGATAGTGTCTTTAAGTATCTCTTCAATGTTAAATATTTTGAATCTTTCGGGCGAATCACTGATAGTGCCTTTTGAACCCCGGGAACTTACAACCTATGTGATAAAGTGTCCGATTGGCCCAATACAGGAACACAAGATGAGATAGCCATCTGAGTAACCAAACAAAATTCATCTTACATTACCCCTCATTTGCTCATTACATGATTACCTTCCAAATAACCAATCAAAAATACTGCTTAGATGATGCAGGATAGAAGCTTGTTACAGGGGGATATTGTGGTTGTGTTGGTAATAGGAGGCAGGCAGGAAAGTAGGATCAGGGAGTGTATGTGTTGCACTGTGTATGGTGAGTTAAAGGCCGACTCAGATTTCCGATGGGGCGCACTCATTCTCAACAATTGTTTTTTGCATATACGTAATGCCTTTGTCCATATACCCAATATTGTGCTGAAATAACTAAGCTAAAAACTAAGTCCTTCATTAGAGAAAATCACAACTTTTTATAAATTCCGAATCCGGAATTATTTTCGTTATAAACAGTATCCTAGGGAGGTTTGTTATTTAATGCACTAAAGTGTACTGCATGAAAATGAAAAGTTCCAATTATCTCTAATTTGGAATTGAGCACACTGTGCATTAAATGTACTGCCCATGAAAACAAAAAAATCGGATCATCTGTAACTACTGTAAAGGTGATTATCTTAGTCTAGTATGACTATTGTTAATTACTGCACAAAAATATTAAAAAAAAAAAAAATCTCTGAGTCAGCCTTTTAAGTGTCCCGGAAAACCTTGGAAGGTTAACCTCTATGGAATATGTGACAGTACTTTCAAAGTTGGTCATACTACCTAATTTTCTTTCTTGCGCAGTGCTCAAGTTGGGTTAGCTAGTATCAAATTAAGAGCTCTTTTGTGTAATTTGTTAATTTACACGGCAAGTAGGAAACATCCTTCATTTAATGCCCGTGGTTGATCGTGTATGTTTGAATAGTAGATGTAGCACACTATGTGTTAATACCTGCCTAATGGTGTTTGTGTTACAACTCATCAAACATTATCAACAGGAAGACGATCTTGCAAGACCAAACTTATATCCTTGCAATTTGATTTAGACTGGGTCATTTATCAAATTTAGTTCAAAGCTAGTGGAACAGACACAGATACCATCAATTGAGAAGGCACAGATACCATTCAATGAAACTAGGTCAAATTGTTGCTTGTCAGTCACAGAGAAGATATCAGTAAGTAGTTTCCCCAATGCATTGCTTCATATGGACGTTTTTGTACTACCAAAAATCAATGGGTGGTGGGCCGGATTGGCCACTGGCCGCCTATTGCGAACCTGATCCATTGTCATTTACAGAGGGAATGAATTGGGTGAAATATAGCTGTAATTGATTGATCTTTTTCTTTGCCGTTGCAAAAATGCAAAATGTGGGATTAAAAGCTTAATGGGTTCATGTGGAAGAAGAAAATTGAGCCCAAAAATATACCACAAAGAGCATTTGCTAGCTTTCCCATCGTGGTTGTTAGCTGGGAAGTGCATTTACAAAAAGGTTTAAATAAAATGTCAAAGTTTGTATAAATGGATCGATAAGCCCAAATAATTGTTGAGCTATGAGTTGCAAAAAAGATCGGGCGAGACACAGTCGAGCCAATATTTTAAAAACTCATAGCGAGACCATTAATATTGGGCGTTATCACATCCAATTTAGCCTTATCATTTTTGGATCCGAATTTTCACACACTTGAACTCCTCAAAACATGATAATGAAGGTAAATCGGGCATTAGCGTTAGCCAGCACTTCGTTAAAAATGGCGTTTTGGCATCAGAAAGTCATATTTTCTCATTTCCCCAGGAAATTAAATGACCAGGAAATGTTTCCTTTTGATTTTATACACAAACAAGCGAACTGTATTTACGCGATGCGTAAAAATATGTCCCGCCGACGTCACAATCACTAAAAAAAAAAAAAGGAAAAAGTGAGAATTGAACTACATCAGACCACCCCCTGAATTCGTCAACACTCCCTTACACTTGGGACCACTAGACTCCCTACTTAAAGCATTGCAATTGACTCAGATTAAATCTGAAAATTCCTTAAAGCGGCACTGGCACATTTTCACAAAAATATGAAATGTCTTCAATTGCTCTCAAATGATAGTTAGGCCATTGAAGACAGAGATTATTTTAAAACAAAAATAACATACCCCAAAACAGATAGGGACATTAATTATGAGATAAAAACATCAGGTATTTGTAGGCCACTTTAAGTTTTCCATAACCTTTAATCAACAAATGTGTATACTACATGGAATAATTTTTGGACTCGTCTCCACCTGATATTAAAACCACAAAGCTTTATAAAACGGTCAAACAGTTTGCATAGCATGGGAACGTGCCTGTTCGTGTGTTATGTTTAACGCAATTTTCGTCGTCTGCTGAATTAAAAAAAAAAAAAACATGAAATTACAAAATCGTTCGTTTACCCCAAAGGAAGCGATTTGCGTCTTAAATGACAGTTTCGGGTGGCGATGAGGGCTTTTGTATAGAAAAAGCTTTACAACCATGCAAAATACCGAGTCTTGAAAATCTGAGGGCGCACTATTTTTCAAATGTGCCAGTGCTCTAAAATTCACATATTATGTGAAAAATACGATATTTATCAGTTTGGCAACACATTTTGAAAAACATGTGACCACATTTTAAATTGGGACCCAAACGAGGTTTAGAAAAGGGGTTGAAACACTGAATTCTACATATTTCACATTTTCCAAGAAATGTAAACAGGCTGGCAACCCAAAAGACTTGAACCCACGTGTGCAACAACCAGAACTAACAAAACTTTCAATGAAAACATGGGTACTGCATATGTTAATACCTTTGATGTGGAAGACTTTGCTCCCCACCTAGCAATTGCCCTTTTTGCATATTAATTAGCTCATTTGCATATGTATATGCCCGAAATCGTTTTTTTGTTGTTTTGCCCAAAATCTAATCAGGTAGGAACTCCTCAGCCGCTTCCTTTCCACCAAGTGACATCATTATATGCCTTAAAGAACTCCAGAAAACATGTACACGAGCCTTGCGGGGAAAAGAAAAATTCCATAATATGCAAAATATTAGATACTTAATAGCATATTTTACACCCAAATCTAACCAGGTCGAGAACCTCATCAACCCGAATTCTTCCCACCAAGTTACATCATCGTAGCCCTTACGGAAACTCCAGATAATTGTACACAATGTTGACATTTTCTGTGCAATATTGACCTTTTCCTTGACTTTTTTCCCTACCCCCTGACAGACCCAGGGAGCCCCTCGGGGAGTGTGGAATGATTACATGGCGAGAAGGGGGGTAACCATCATACCAAAGTTTAGCTACTCATAGTCATCCAGAAAAAAAGATATGCCCAATGTTCTAGGGTTACATTTTTCTCACAGATATGGACGGACAACGGCCGGAACATACAGACAGAGCCCATTTTATCGTCCCTTCCCGAACTGCGTTCGGCGGGGACACAATGTCTCCAAGTGGTATACCACATTACACACACACACTGTCCTATGGGCCATTTAGTACACTTTTGCTATTGCTAGAACCCATTTAACTCAATTTGTAATTGGATGTTTTGGTGATAGGCTTCCATGCGAGGGAGAAACGTCACAAAAATCGGACCGATCGGGTCACCCCCTTTAAGTCGCTCATATCTCCGTATCAGATAGTTTGTTATATTTTACCACTAATTAAATTAAAAGCCCGGGGAATATTGCAACACATATTCCTTTGTATATTTAATGGCATATTCAGTCCATTTTGGTTATTAGGTTCACTAAAAGCAGACTTCAATCCCAACTAATTTGGTGACACTCTTTGAGTATGGGGACTTGAGATGACTCAACACATTTCCTTCAAAGGTCAATGACCTTAAAGGGGCTTCCCTGTTCATTTTTTACACAAGGTGCTAGTACTTAGGTGTAATTTTTTTGAGCATTGACATGTAATACTATCTTGTGGGTCTTGAACTTCTATTTTGTGGTTCCTTGAAACACTATTTCAAGTACCTGACATGATGTATTGACATATAGTATGTCAATTCAATGTTTCCGCACATTGCATTGCATACTGGGATTGGATTCAAAACACCCTCCAAGTTACTCGAGCATTTACTGTTTACTGAAAGCTCAATGGAACAGGATTTTTACCAAGGACATTAAATAAGGAGATGACACTTGTTGACGAACATGGTCCCCTGGACCTTGGTTTACAGGGGCGCTATACTACACGGTTAGATTTTACGGGGGTGAGACCTAGCACTAAAAAGTCCAGGCAAAACTCTGGGCTGCTTTTGGTCCCTATCACTTGTAGGCATGTTAGGATACCTATAACTGTTAGGTACAAACAGGCAAAATCTGATGTTGATGATTTTTTTGATTTCTGCTTTAGCACATCACTGATCGCACCTTAACCAGAGCTGTAATTCTAGCATTTAAAAGGCACTATCATGATTTGATAAATCAGAAAATCGATAATCATTAAAATCAGATTTCTGCATGTTTGAACAAAAAAGTACAGTACAGGTATCCTAACACCCCCTGCAAATGATAGGACAAGACGGCAACCTATTAAGGGCAAAATCAGAAATTTTTGTTATTACGGTCCGTCAGACACTTACTACCACACTTAATTGATAGATTTGTAACTTTGAACACGGCCGTTTGCAATCCTTTTCTGTTTAATTCTTCAGTTGGAAAAAGTTATGAGAATTGAGAGACTTTTCCTTCAATTTTGAACTATTCCTGCTATTTTCAAATATTTTCACTCTTTCGGATAAATCACTGATAGTGTCTTTAATCATACCATGCTAGTAAAACTAACTTCACTGTAACAAAAAAAATTTTAGTAGTGTGTGGTCCAGTGCGTAACTAGATTGATCATGATTTTTTCTCTAACTAGATTAACATAACAGGTCCTTGATGTGACTGCGCTATCATAACCTGTATCTAGGCAGTCTTAATTCGGTAATGAAACAATGCATGTCATTAGCACCTGTGATCTCTGGGGTCTCGGTGTGTTTTGAAAATACCCTGCATTCCTTTCTGCACTGGAATAATAGTTTAATACGTTAAGGGGTTTGGTTCATACCTATTTCCCGCCATACATTTTCTTTTCAAACTTCGCATAAATATGGTTTCACCGACATGAACTACAAATTAAAGCATAGCATAATGGTGGGTCACCAAAGGTGGTTTTTGAGATGAAACTCTTATAAATTTTTTGCCAAAATTAACTACATAGTCTATGGCATTTTTTTTTTTTGTCTAAACATTTTCTAGGTATAGCAAAAATTTAGCTCGAAATGTGCAGTTATTTTTATAAGTTGTGCACTCACTGGAGCTTTCTAATAAACTTAAAATATGGGTCATCCAGGGACTTTTGAGAAATTCCGCCCCCAATCCCGATTTTGTTTGAAAAATGAACCCATGCGACATCCAAGTGCATTTAGCAAAGCAATCAATGCAAAAATATTAGTCCTATCCCTCCACAGCGGCTCTCTTGCCGCTCCGGGTTAAGGATGGTTTTATTTTGTAAAACGCTGTGACTACGCGGGATGTGCGTTGCTGCGTCTTAAGCACTGCATTCAACGCTTCAGGTTGAGGAAGGCATTTCAGCAGATTTGGGACTTGGAACAATGCCAAAGGGCAATATATGACCCAACTCCTTAATCATAACCAGATTCTGACTAAAACCTCTATAGTATAGGATAAAGTGCTGACAGCACAAGACATCACTTGCTCACAAAACAATGACTGCGAAAATTGTCTCATATTTACATGATGTGTAACATTGAAACCGATACATTAAAACAGGCAGGAATAAGAGTTGTGTCATTTGGTCATATAAATCTAATGAATTGTTTTTTTGTGGTATTCCAAATAGCTACCAAATCACTGGGAAACACCACATATGTTTTTAGACGTAACAAAAATAAACAAGACAACAAACCACCAGATGCACCTTGGTTAACGTAACATTATGAGTTTTCTGGTTTTTTTTTTTTTTACTTGAATGTGGTAGAATGTTTACACCTGAGCTGTAGTGACTGTTTCTAGCTGCATCCACATAGGTGTGGCTGCCTAAGCATAATAAGGTGAAAAATGAAAATAATAAAAAAAGGATAGGAAAGGCAAGTATTAGAATGTAAAGATACCTGAAAACAATTGTGTCATATTGTGTCATCATGGTTACTTAAAATATCAAACATTTTACATGTCAATAGGAAAAAAAAGGGAAAATTGATAGTGGACGAATTTAAGTGATAAGTAAATCATTATAGTTTGTAATTAGGGAACAGGATTTTGGGTACGATACTTGTTTATGCCTCAGGGCTTCAAATTCATGTTGGACCATGCATTTTTACTCCTTTAGTCAAATATCGGGCTCAAATTGCATAATATCTTACCACTTTCGGTATTTGTCATGCCAACCATGTATAATCGCTTGTACATGAGTCTTAACAAACTCACATACACCGTTGAATAAGAGGTAAAACAAGGAAATGATTTACCTACACAGCCATTATCTTTATAGGAGTACCCACCCCATGGGTACATATTACAGCCAACAAATTGAAGGTAATTAATTTACTTACTGTCAGTGGCACTATCCATGGGAGCGCGTGACCTAGTGGTTAGGGGTGCTTGCCTATGGCGCAACTATACCAACAAAAAATCCCGGGTTCGCATCCAAGGTGGGAGTCACTTGCTGGGATATCACTCGGGTGCTTCAATTCTGGATTTAATCTGTATAGCGAGCTATTGAGTAAATACCGAATACCGCCCTCCTCCAGGGTTCACTTTGAATTTGACAAAGATCCATGAAAGCATCCCTGTCCTTCGGAGGGGACTTAAGCTGTCGTGTCCCGTGTACAGAGAGTCACCTGTACATGTACCTCGCAGTCAGTGTCGGAATAAGATTCGGTGTAAACCCCTGACTGTTCCCAATCCGCCCCAGTTTTAAAAAAAAACAAACGCGGGCCAATGTCAGGAGCGTCGATCATAGATACACGTGTCCCCGGATCAAGCTTACACGTTGAAACCATCCTGACCACCACCACTAGCCATTAAGAATGACTTGTGGACACGACAAACGAAACCAAAAAAAAAAAAACTATTCAATGATTATGTGTGCGCCTTTATTCTGTGTTAACATTTGAGGTGTTACCAAAGAATGACCTTCTGACCGTTTGGTCGTGTGGCATCAGCCTTTCCTGAGCTGGCAATTTTTACCCAGTGGTTCCCATGTTTTGGCGCTCGGTAAGACAGAAAATTGGCACCCCGAGCGCCGTTTTTTGAAAGCAAATTGGCCCCGGTGCTTTTGGTGCACTCAATTCCTGAATTAAAAGTTATTGAATACTTTCGTTTGAAAAGGCTCCGAAAGCTTATCGAATTGGTTTGACATACAATTACACACCCTAAATTGTTATTTCAGTGCACAGGTTACCCGCTGTGATTAACAGCGCCATTAAAAACCTTGGCCCGATATCACGCATAGCCACATGGATCCTTAATGAGTAGTAAATTTAACAAAATTAAACACTGATTGCGCCATATTGGCCTGTAATGCACTTAATATGGACCGATATGGGCATGCAACAAAATCAAAAATGGGTAAAGAAAAAGAAAAAATAAATAACACGTACAGAGTTTTCTAATTTCCGGAGAACAAAGAAAACCTCAGACAGGACGATGAAATAACGAGAGGGGAAAAAGACGGCTAGGGCAGGAAGGGGGGAGGACTTGGGAGAAGAAGGAACTTAGTGTAATAGATCTAAGCGGGAAGGAGCATAGGGGAGCTGGCTCGAAAAGGGACAGAGAATTGCAAGTGAGAAGGAGGCGGTCTCACCTCCCGCTCGATTCGTTCCCTTCTCCCTCTCTTCGTTTTTGACTCATATCTAGAACGCCTCTTCAAACCCGGAAGAACTTAGTAAGCTTTTCGGTCATTTCCACCCAGCTTCCAAATTTTGCACATCTTCGGAACTTTCGTAACATGTACTCATGTAATGTAATTTCGTTTTTAGGCATGGATTTAGATAATATGTTTTAAGCATTGAAATCTATTCTCTTGGGGTGGAACTGTTACGATACCGCGTAATTATCTGTCGCTTTTGGACTTTATTTTTTTAGACTTTCCCCATTGTACCTTGTGTCTTAATAATTTGTTAAAATAACTCCCGCTCCTACCAAAACGGCTCCCTGGTTCTCTGGAAAAATGACCAGGAGCTGCTTTTTAACTATGCCCGTGAAAACGGGTCATAGTATTCTGCTTATGCTGTTTAGTCTTCTCCTGCTCTTCCGACCATCGCTTTTTTTCGCCTTCTTCTGGCCTGCTTCTGCCAAACGGCTGGCCGATATTTACCAAAATCCTTCAGAAGAACCACTGACCAAGCTACATCAGGGGGTGTACATAGTTTTGACCTTTGACACCTCGTAGGGGTGCTAGAGGTCAAAAACTAAAATCTTGGAAGCCTAACTTCACGATAAGGTCGCATACTGCTGAAAATTCTGCATGATCATCGTCTTTGGTCAGTGTATACAGCTTGTACACAGAAGGAATATCGGAACTCATTAACATTCAAAATGGCGGCATTATCTAATTAATATGCAAAATGCTATTCCAAAATCGTAACCGTTGGATAGGTGATTCTGTGCAAAAGTTGCGGATAATGTCGAGACAAATCATGTGACGAATATTGGTGCCAGGGGTCACGTGTAGATATGCAACTGAAGCTAATTAATATGCAAAAACGCTATAACGTCATCAACCAAGTAGATATTTATGTCAATGTGTGTCAACACTAACCACTGGGCAAGCTCTATTCTTATTGCCACAATATGCGGGTCAAAGGTCAAAATGGGGTCCATCGAGGGGTAAATATAAAAGAAGCTTAATTGACCTAATTAGCTATGCCTCTTGGTAGGCATCAATGAAAAGTGAAAAGTGTCCCAGTACCCCGCCTCTAAAGCCATCGTTAAGGGTCAAAAGTCAACATGAAATGGATCTTAACTATTATATATGCCATCGTGCAGGCCTCGATGCAACGAAAGGGCCCAAAGGTCAACAACACCAACTCGACAGTGCACTATGACTTCATCATACATAACTGGGCATAGCTCCTGAGTTGTTTGGTTCGTAGATTTCGGCTCCCGGTCCAATTCATCTTATGGAAAGGCTGTCTTGGAATCCAAATTTGAGGGTTCAAAGCCCCACTTCAGCACAAATTTTATCTATTTTAGACTTCCAATCAAAAATTGTACTTATGTGTCTGATACTTATTGTTCTAATTAGTCATTTTGCATAAATTCCCATTTTTTCCTATATTGGTTTGCTTTAATTTAAACTTATAGTACATGGGAATGTAATTAATTTTTTGGTTAGTTTTTTTTTCCATATACAATGTTGACACCAATTTTTTTTCCAGACAGATTTCAGAAGAATCTGAAAATCATGGGTGTCATTTTTAAAATGTGTTCTTGGTGTTTTATAAGTGGGCAAAATTTGTACAGGGTAAACCATGAAATTTGTATAAATTTCGAAACAATTTAAACATCTGTTCGGTTTCTCATCAAGTTTCTAAAAAGGTATAGTTTTCATATTACGACCTATTGTTTTATACACTAGGCCTCAGAATTTACGGTCATTTACTTATATAATGGTTTGATTTTGTGAAACTTGTTTTAAATCCGTTCTTGGGTATACTAAGAAATTAACTATAGATTCTGTTTTTCACCTTTCACAGATGAGGTTTTTCAGATATGACTCGTGGTCTCCCATAGACGCGTGGACCACGGCCATATTTGCAATCTTAGTTGCTCATGAAACGTCATTGACAACGCGACCTGTAATTTTCGGCTTCTGTACCGTAAGACTAACAATTTGGCACCATTTTTAAAACACCCGATGAATCTGACATTTTACCCCCAGTGTGACCTTGAACCGGTTTTGGCTTTGTAACCTTGTACTATAACCCTCAGACAGGGCAAACTATATCTTTCTGTAATCTTGAAATGATACTGAACTGATAGTATACTTTAAAACACATTTGCTTCCCTTTTATATTTTGACCCCTGTTAATCCTTGCCCCCTAGAATACATCCAAAACACATTTTAAAAAATGACACCCATGCTTTTTTAGAATCCCATACATTTTGAATTTAGAAAAACCTTGGTTGCAAGATTGTATAGAATTTCTCACAAAAATACAGTCCACATGTACTAGTACCTTGTCAGGTTCTCCATGACATTACTGTATCCACTCTGCTTGGCTAGGTGTATCAGGATCCCTGTTCGGCGGGACTCCCTGCTTCTTACGACTAAACTCATTTGCATAACAAAAACCCCACGACATTGAGGCAAGACAATTCTGAAATGAAGAGAGGAAATTCTTGACACAGATGAAAATAATTACAGCTCTTAGAAAATGTTTTAATTGCAATAACTGCACACTTTCAATTTGTTTATACAATGATAGTTTTTCTGGCCTGTGAAAACTTGGGTAATATGAAACCTTTCTTCAGTTATCTTGAAAGTGAGAGGGACTGAATGAGTCGCCAAAGCTGTCACTGTGCTGCATGACCAAGTTGCTATAGCAACCATAAGTCCAATTGTGATTTTTTTTTTAAAAAGAATTCCACGAGATGACATTTTGGGGATGGACACCGGTCCTGTCTCTGTATGGAAACTACGTCAGATGGGACAACCCACAGGACAAACATTTGAGCTCTTCTCTGTGATAGGCTTAAATAAGGTCTTTCTGCAGCATTCAATGCGTGAGCTGGTATTAATATAGGTGTGGCCCATCTTATTAGAGGTGGGCCCTAATCAGGAGCCGCGAAGCGAAGCTCTTGTAGACTAACGGCGTATACATTTTGAAAGCATTTGAAACATATCTTGACAGGTTTAAAAAATACCAACCCTCATTTGATCCCCCTTTTCGTTCTTACCATTGACTCCTCCGGAGGTAGTCGACAGGAACCGGACAAAAGTATTGTAATTTAATTTGTAGTCCGATATATTCAACAAGGAATTTATTTTATCTCCATTCTGTTGGATATTTTTTTCTTGCAATTTATTTTTAAGTACTTGTTTCTAACATTAAACCTATGATGTTTGTGGCTGATATTTAAAATTATGCCTTGGATAATTAAATAAGAAATAAATGTCTAAATAAATAATTTCACCAACGATGGCGCCCTTTTAAATTCATATTTCTTCAGGGATGGCGGCCAGGAATAATTTTAGAGGTTGACACTGGTTTAACACGTAAAGCGAACTTGACAAAAATTCCTGATTTTTTTTATATGTATCAGGCGTTTGGATTACGGCAAAGCAAACTTTTTACCAAAGCTGTCATACTATTCACAACTAGGAAGTTAGAAAAATAACATCCGACTTAACCAGGGGCCCGGACAATCTGCTGGATTGGGATTTCCAAACGGTAACATTTTATGGAATTCTTGCGGGCATTTTGGCAAATATGACAGAATGAAAGTGATCTGAGCGCTCGCTTCTAAGGTTCTACCTGCATCATATTAGAGTTGGCCTCTCCATAAGACTAACAGGTCACACGTTTAGCACTGATCTACATGCCGCCAGTCCTACGGCGGTAACAGAAAGGGATGTTGTGCATATTAAATTAGCCAGCCCAGTGACGTAGCACCATTGGAAAATTTTTTGGTGCTCGTCAAGCCAATAGAAGAAAAAATTTTGTGTAAAAAACTACCAATAGAATGTTCAATTTTTCATGAGGGTCCATACGTTCAGCCCCAGTTGAGGGATGTTCTCATAAGAGAACAACATTTCTGACCCTCTGCTACAAATATCCATAGAACTCCCTTTGTTTTAGGAGTATTTGAGGGCAAGTTTCATTTACACACATGTCTCTATGGGGACGGATAACGCTAGTCTTCACGCAGTCCATTTAGCTAAACATTGTGCGCATTCTTAACAAAGCCATACGGTGGAATACTTTCCACACCGCATTAGCCATCGCATTCCCTTCATCTTGTTTTTTTTCATTGCAACTCACTTTGTATATATACAGTTGGTACAAAAAGTATCTTGGCCTTTTTTTCGATCGGTATTGTGCCAAAGTCCGATAATCGATAATTTTGATTTTCAAAATAAATATTTTGTTGCTTAGGTCTTGCTCTGTAAATTTACAACTCACTTGTAAAGTGCAAGTGTTAAATGAAAGAGCAAACCTAAACCAACAAAATGTATAATTTGAAAGCACAATTCTGTTCGCCTGGGATTAAGTGGCCTCATGAAAAAAATCCTACGGTGGTCCCGGGGTCGCCTAGGCCCCCTTGTTGGTGCAGGGGCGCGCCCTTGCGGAGAGTTTCCAGGGGAAGAGCTCCCTGAGTTTTTTTTACTTTTTCAGTTTTTACTCAATGACATTTTCTCACCAATACCTATACCTTATTCTAGCAATCTTATCTCCACCGCTTCTATCAGGAAAACCCTCTGTTTAAATCTTCCAAATCAGTGAATACATGACCGTACTATGTCCTGACAAAAAAAGCTGTCCGTATCTTTTTTCTTCAAGCCAATTCCACTTCCCTTGTCTCAACTTTTTTTTGGGTAGGTAATGTTCGCCCGGATAGTAGAAGATGGCTTTGTACTAAAATGCGGTCTCTGGACTGAATAGTCCTAAAATGGGGGTCACTGTCCCCGTTCCCACCAAAGTTACCGCCATTCATGAATAGTTTTTATAAAATTCTTACCAAATGTCCCAACACACAGTTATACAAATAAGTAACAAATACGTAGCTGGATATGTTCACCGAATATTGAAAATACGTTTACAAAAGGTGCCTAGCATCGGGAATCATTTCTTGTTCGTTCATATACTATACGTTAGGGAAAATTGACACTAAACTAAGCACGACCACATTGACCCGGCTGCCATTAAGATGACTCCCTCTGTTGATAAATTTTTTTACGAAATCGAGGGTGAAAGACAGTTTCATTTTTTATATCTTTTTATTTTTTTTACCATTTGTTATATCGGACTTCCGACAAGTTAAAGCCTTGACGAGCTATTTCCAGTGGAGTCATTTTACCGGGACGGAATTGGTACAGCCAGGGTAATCACCCTACTCTTTTCGACACTCACTGATGTGGCATTCCAGGTATGGCGCTCTGTACAGGTGACCGACGGCTTACAGCGTCTATCCGACATGATCGCGAAGACGGGGTATTATCAAGTTCATTTGCCCAAGTCGCAATTGAACCATGGGAGAGCAAATTCCAATTTCAATCGCTATCTCTTGTCCAGATTATATCCAGAATTTAGTACCCATTAAATCCTGCAAGTGTCCCATCGGAATTGAACCGGGTACCTTTAGCACCAAATGCTAATACCCTAGCCCATGGATTCACACTCTCTCCTATGACAAAATTGATTTTTAACAAATCCAGATAACGGGAGTTGGAAGCCGGGACCTTTAGCACCAAATGCTCATCCCTAGCCCATGATCACAGCTCTCCTTATGCAAAATGATTTTTAACAAATCCAGATAAATCCAGAAGCTTCCATCCTTGTTATTGAACAACATGCAGAGCTACCTTTTGTGCCAACTGTAGTTTTCTAGTAGTTTGCTATAGTCATATTCCCTGTTATTATGGTTATTAGATGTAATTATTACACTCTTGCCATCACGACCATTGAACTACAATCTTGGACAAAAGTGTGACAAACCTTTTGATAAAATCCCTCCTCCCTCCCCTGGAACAAAGTTTGAATGTGTAATGGTGGTCACAATAAGCAGCTTATTGGTGAGATGGAGGTTTTATGGATTAGCAAAAACCTTTCCTTCATGCTTGATACCCAAAATTTCAAATTTCATCACAACCTTCAAAACTGATCAAATAATGCATATGTAACAAGGTGTGTCAACAACTATCATCCAAGACTGTACATGCATTTATGACTAACTACAAATTCACCCGAGAGACCATTGATTTGCAGAATAACTTAAAATGTCTGTAGAATTCTTTTAACTTTTCAGCTGACGAATTGACAGAAAATGGCAAAAAATACATTGCGGTCCCGGGACCCCGGCGAGTGTCCGTCCATGCCATTACGATTTTGTGAATGGGGCCTAAGGTCACATAGATCACCCATGTCCACATAAGGTCACCAACATGTCACCCCCCCACCCCCCCCCCACCCGCCCCCTCTTTCCCACCAGTTACATTCACTGTCGCCTTAATACGGGTCTCTTATACAGCACATGCAATTCTTAAGGGTTAACATTTTGACGCACAGACCACACACAGATACACAGACTACAACCAGAGTAAGCCCTATCCCTATGCCTTCTTCTGCAATTCTTTGGCAGACAACACAAAAAACGCAATGTTTAAAGATAACAAATCTCCATTCAATTGTTGTAGTAAATGTCCAAACGGACACGTAAGATTCAAATATCCATTTTGTCATTATTTAGTTGCCTCTAGCATCTTCAGGGTATGTTAGGACACCTGTACTTGTTACGACGTGAAAACTGATTTGGATAATTCTTATCTTCTTTTTTTCGATTTCAGATTGAAAATCATTGAAAGTGCCTTTAAAATTGTTGAGTTAATACGCAGACAACCCCAAACGACTTACAGATCCTTGAGTGCACGTCCTGGATCCCACCATAGCGATTGCGCAACATGGACCCACAAAATTGACCTCTGACTCCAAAGCACAAACCTGAGCGACAGATGGTCTTCATGTCATTGATTTTCTGTCTGCATTGATGACATGTGGAAACCCGAAAAAAAATAAAATTTAATGTAAAATTTGCTGAGTAATAGTGAAACAATTATAATGGTTCTCCCACTCCAGGAGAAAACCATACCACCGCTAAAATACAGCCTGTCTCAAAAAGGTGGTACAATCAGAAAAAAAAAATTGTTTAAATATGAAATGTCAAAGTCAGTCATGTCAAACCTTGGACATAATATTATGACATGTGGAACCCTAACAAATAAATGGTAAAAATTGATGATTAAATAATGAAACATTACAACCTGGTTCTCCACTCCTCCGGAATAAACAATGACCGCTTATACAGCCTGTCTCAAACACTGGTACATCAGGAAAAAAATGGCTAAATATGAACTTTTCCACATAGTCATTTAAACTTGGACAATATTATTAGAGTTTTGGTTGCCAAATCGTGTCACCACACACTTGAATTGCGGAATAAACCACAACCTCGTTCTAACCTTCGTCTTCATGGCCAATTCGTCCCAT
>JAMKCH010029108.1:0-13330 GCA_023653785.1 Ophioderma brevispina
TCATCTTTTTTGGCCCAAAAAGGCCAAAAAAATAAATTTGTATTTTTGGCAACAACTCTTATGAGAAACTATACCATATGAGCAGTTGATCTGACATGGTTGCCAGCTTGTAACAAAAAATGCCCACATCAATTTTTTCTGAACACATTTATTATACTTGGCTGGCTGTCTGCCATATAATAACAACTTTTCTGGCCTGGCCATATTCCTAAAACACTGAGAACTTATTTACCATTATAAAGTTGAGCTTTTTATATCATCTGAACCATTGGCCTAAGTATAGCAGCATGTATGCCTTATTTTTACATGCAAATTCAATTTACTCTGAAAGAAATTCATAATTTTGTATTTTCTGTTAACAACACGGTGGCCTGTGAGGCATTGTGATACAAACATTTGCTCATCAAAATGCATTGTCAGAATCAACTTCAGTTTTGGAAATGACCTTTTTCTCAAGGATATATCATCATCATCAGCATCAGCAGCAGCATCAGCAGCAGCAGCCACTGCAGGATGGAAGCCTCAACATGTTACCATGTTGGAATGTGATATAGCGAGCCATAAACAAAAATGAAGGTGCTGGGATCATGAAATGCACCTTTAAGTTAGGTCTATAGGATTGTGACTCAGTGTCCTTGTGTTATTATACCTCCTCATTGTATGCTTTAAAAGTGCAGTTCTGAAATTGAGAGTAGTTTTATCCCCAGAGTAAAAGAACAGACATGACAATGTAGGCAATTACTTGCCAAATGGGACTTAATCTAGTTTCTTAAATGCCACTTGGAAGGTGTCCCAGATTAAACATAGGCCTACTGCATACAGAATAGGCTAGCTACACTGCATCCCCTCCTCACTTCCCCTTCAGAGCAAAATCTATATTCTACTTCCCTTACTGATGAGACCATTTCCATTTGATCCACAACCTCCCCCCCCCCCCCCCCCCCCCCCCCCCCCCTTTTTTTTTTTTTTTTTTTTTTTTTTTTTTTTTTTTTTTTTTTTTTTTTTTTTTTTTTTTTTTTTTTTTTTTTTTTTTTTTTGGGAAACAAGCATTTGCTCATAACACGAAAGTCAGGATCAACGAAAATTTTGTGAATAACCTTTTCTCGAGGATATCTAGTGAACCATGAATAAAACCGAAGGTGCTGGAATCACGAAATGCACCTTTAAACCAGATGCAATAGGACGTTACACTTGAAGATTAACATAAAATCTCCCTTGCTCTTTGGTGGAAATAGCAATGGTATAATAGAAAAAAAAACCTGCATGGGTTTGAACTGGGAATTTCTGTGCCACCAGCAATTCAGGCACTCTTACCATTGGAGTCAACATTTTTAGTCAGAGCTGGTGGAAGATTGTTTATAATGTAGCACAACACTGTACATGTATATTGCTACTCACTCATTCTAGGCCTTAAAGTTGCAATGAGAGATTTCACATATCAGGTGTCCCTAAAAAAAATCGAAAGTACCGATTTTTACCCTGATGTAAAGCTTTCCATGAAAATATCCCCACCTGAAAGGATTAAGCTGAGAAATGTTTCTTTGGTACAAAAATTGTGAAATTTCTAATTTTGTAAGAGCAAATACAGTTGAAATATAAGGAAATCAAAATTGTCTTTTTTCCTCTCTCTTTTAAGACATTTCTGTAGCTAAATACAATGTAAGAAATCTATTGAGTGTCTAATCTATATGAAATTACTATATATGACTTAATGTTTGGGTGCCTCAAAATCTCTCGTTGCACCTTTAAATCTCACCAGGGTAATGAGCAAAGTAAAGTAGGTGCTTCCTTGTGATATCAAACCCTCAGTTTTGTGGGGAAAATGGGGAGGAGGGATAACAAGGTGGTCGATTGGGTCATCCACCTTTAAAATATAGGTGATCAAGGAAAGAGTTTAATTTACAGCCTAACGATAAAAAACCTAAGTTCCCCAAGCCAAAAATAAAAAAAATGTTAAATGTAGAACTTCAAAGGGAATAGAGAGCTCGAGCCAAGATCAGAGATGCAATGAAAACCAATGTATTAAACCCCTTAAAACCACAACAATTGTTTTCTTTCACACTTTACATTTCCTAAAAACCAGTAGAAAACAAAACGCACACCATAATATCCGCCATAATAACTAGTAATTTACACATCCATGATTACCGAACTGCTCCAGGTTTGAGTCGGTGAAAGGCTGCGAGGTCGCCATTCTTGGTAAACAGGTCAGTTTGTGACAATACTGATCTGATTTAAAAGTTTTGTGAATTTCTCCCGCAATGTATTGTGTGGGATGTATTGTGTTGCTTCTGTGCCTAAAGGTAGGTATGCTGTTATAGCAGTCTCAAAAAAGGGTTTAGTGGAGTAGTGGAGAGTTATGCTTCAAATTTTGGAGTTGTGACGAATTGTTAAAACTGGATAAAATGGGAGCGACTCCTTGGAGATACTAGTACAATGACTAGGAATGCATTGATAATTTGTTGTTGCCCGGAAAATAATTTCTGAAATTGCTTGCTGGATAAAAGGAAGGCCTTAAGATGCAACAAGTAGATTTTGAGGGTTATCCATCTGTGTCATAGTATAGTGATGTCATGTAGATCACACACTCAAAAGATTTCTTACATGTATTTTGGCTACAGAACTGTCTTAAAAGTGAGAATAAAAAGGTGATTTTTATTTGCTTCATTCAATATATACATAGGCTGAATTTCCTATTGCTCCTATACGAACTTAGATATTTCACAATTTTTGTATACCAAAGAAATATTTCTCAGTTAATCCTTTCAGATGGGGATATTATAGACGAAAAGCTTTGCATCAGGGCAAAAAATCAGGGCTTTGATTCTTTCGGGATACCTGATAGTGAAATCTTTTGGTGCCACCATTAAACTCCAAACACCACTGATTGATACTTGATCAACAGTATAGAAGAAAGGAAGAGGAAGGAAAAAAGAAAAAAAAATGAAAAAAGTGGCAAAAGCACCACAATTTCGAAATTTAGTGCTTTTGGAAGGAATATCTTTGTCAATATTGAGATCAGATTTGGGGTGGCTTTTGCAATGCAAACATGCCACAATTTGGTGTAACTTCGCCACTATTTGCAGAGAGTACATCCAATTGCACAAAATGCTCCCAAATTTGGTTTGCTTTAAACAAAAATTTGCATCCAGAATTACATTTTCTTGGGCAAGATCAAGCTTTGGCCATGCTTGTGTTTGTAGATGGTGTGATGTGGAAATTAAGGTGTATGCTCTTTTATGGACACACTATATAAAAGATTTTTGATGAAAAGAATGTCCACGAATAGAAGTTTGTATTGAAGCCTTGCATCAGACGGACTTTGTATGGATGGGGGGTCAATGGGGCTGCAGATCGATATTACAAACTTCATTTGTCAAATTAATCTCCATATCAATGCTGAATTAGTTTCCTATTTCACTTTCTTTCCTTAAACTCTGGGCTACTTAGAGTTTCAAAACATGAATTTTGCAAGCATGTTGTAGATCACGAAGAATAGGAAGTAGCCAATTTATTTCAATTTTTTCAGCAGATTTTGATATCAATGTAATAGATGTAAATCATGTTTATGTTTTAGAAGCATACACTGTGCAGGAATTATGTAGGATGTGCTTGTGATTGTGATATGCAAGTCGAGTTCAAGGCCTGTCAGGATCGGCTCAGCAAATATTTTGTGCTTGATATCCACTGCAGATCATTTGATAAGCTCAAAAAATTCTTGAAGCAACAAAATACAATAAGTACAGACATGTTGTGAGAAAGCATGCCTTGACCGTTTAACCCTAAAACAACTGCATCTCACAAAATCCCACAGCACTGAGTAAGAAAAAGTCCTGGCTGTAGCGATTGCATCATCAAAAGAAGACACATATGGGCACGAAATCGCTGACCGGGCCAGCGACACTGTCGTAGGGTGGTTTCCCGGTCATGGGACTGGGGCCGAAGGGACCAGGTTCGAGACCGACCCAAATTTGCAACTTCTCTTCTTCCCCTCTTCCCTCATTCCTTCACTCCCTCCACTCATTTTCTTGTTGTCCTTCTTTTCACTCCTCAAGTGTTGTCCTTCATTTCACTCCTCAAACGAGTGGAAATCCACTCTTTTTGGAGTGATTTTTACTCTTTTTGAGTGGAAATTCACTCTTTTTAAGTACAAACTACTCATTTTGGAGTGGTTTACAAGATTGTCACTCTTTTGGGGAGTGAAATTTTCACTCGTTCACACTAAGAGAGTACTAAAATATCATCCATTACAAGATAATTAGATGTTTCATTCACTGATGGATTTTAATGTGTGAATAATACCAACATACAAAAAAATCCAGATTTGAGTCACATTCAATTTGTTGTGCAATTTAATAGAATAGATACTAGACGATTTACCCGACTTTCGTGATTAGTAGCATCCCCAGAAATGCAAGCTTGGTTCAGTCTCAGCCCCAGAACATTTAGTTTTTATTTTTGTTTTACCAAGGTTTTACATGTACTGCATATTACATTTTAATTCAAAAACAGATATGAAAGCTACATTAGAATACATTTGATAGGGCAAGGGCATAAAAATAATGTTCACTCAACACAAAATCGGTCTAACTTAGTGACATTTATATTGAAAAGTAGCATGCTGCAGCTATTAAAAAAGACAAGTCAAATTTTCTCAAAATGACTGCCTTGTCTCTTGAAGTATTAAAATGGAAATGAATATGCTGATTTGGGACAATCTAATTCAGATAACTTTTCTTGATGTGCAAGGCAGCAATGAATCTTTTAGACATACAACATGGTAATCGGAAGCCATGTGCAATGGAAAGTGAAATTAACCATATATCATGAATTAATCTTATCACCAATATACAAGAATCCTGATGATTCCCAGTTAAGGAAAACCTTGTTTATCAGAACTTGATCAATGTTTATGATGTTGCCACATGTCATGTTTGTGTTACCATTGTCACTAGGCATGTTCAGACGTCGTTGTTAAGATCGTTGGTAAGGTACCA
This sequence comes from Ophioderma brevispina, assembly GCA_023653785.1. Taxonomy (NCBI): domain Eukaryota; kingdom Metazoa; phylum Echinodermata; class Ophiuroidea; order Amphilepidida; family Ophiodermatidae; genus Ophioderma; species Ophioderma brevispina. The sequence continues at coordinate 4,998 of JAMKCH010029108.1, forward strand.
GATAGTTGGAGCACAGTTCAGTGGTAGGTGTGAAGTAGGGACAGTCTGAACAACATCATTGTTAAGCCAACAAGATGTAACAACGCGTTAAGTTAACGACGATTTATGTTAAGAATCTTAAAAGTAGCGAGCTACTGCGAGCGATCGTCGTGGGTAAGTGCCGTGTGTGACAGTGTAATCACGACGTCGATGTTAAGGGTGACTCGTAACAAACATCCGGTCACTTATTTCCGTAGGGTGGATACCATAATAAACCAACGCCATTTTAGTTCGTGGGTTCATCAACTTTGACAGCGGTTTTGTGCTTCTTGTCGTATAGTACAGTTTAATGTGTTTCCAATTTATTAGCTTCATTTTGAATGGCTATCATCATCTAGTAGTACAGCTCCGAAAAACAAGCGAACACAACGGGAACACAACTGTTCCAGAGAGAGACTTGAAGGAACCCACCGTGCAAGATAAAATTAGTGGAAGACAACGCAAATAGGGATTTCCCTTTTCGCGATCACGTGCCCGTTGACACGCAGCCTCTTGTCCCGTGTTGGGTTATGCCCACACGCGTAGTTGTTGACAAGCAAGATCCCACATAAGTTTTAATTGAGAGAGAAAGAATGTTTAATTCGATCGGTATTCAACTTTTACTAAATAAGTACATATTCCTTGTTTACGCGACGCTGCGGAGATTAGAACTTTATATGAGTTGTTATTAAGCGAGCAAGCGTGAATTAATCACAGCAACTCACTGGAATCAAAAATGTGCGTTTATAAACCGGCACTGCCGTAACTCTCTCTCTGTACCCGAGAAACCACATTTCGTTGATGATGCATGACCTTGTTTTTGAGTGTCATGTTTGGGGCTGGATCGATTCCTCAGTGTTGGTTGTTGGGGGAATTCATCGGCATAAACAGCTGTTACTGCCAAAATCCTCGGTCGATGAGTATACGAAAAACAGAAGCCAATATAGCTTTTAAAAACACACTCTTGCTTGAGGATTCCTTTTTGGCATTGTTTACAATGGGTTGAGTTTTTCCGGGGTTTGTGTCAAGCAGTGAACCGTCAGGTCAGCGCGAGCAGCACGCTACTTCCGCTATTTAACAATGACGGAATGAAGCCGCTCACTGGTAACTTTTGAAGGATATCGTTGGTAAGTTCCGTAGTGGACGTGCGTCGTTGTTAAGAGGCCTAATATGAGGATAAAATGAATTTTGCGTTGTAACGCTACTTTCGAAAGTAGTCCACCGTCTGAACACACCTACTTTTTTGTTGGGGGGGGGGGTAGCCCTAGAACTAGGCTTTTGCTTATTCAGGGTAAAAAGTCATCAACTAGACTTGTCTGGTCATGCCTCCTGGTCAGTACTGAGATCGAATAAATTGGGGAGGTTATGTACAGGCCAGTACTAACTGGGGGGGGGGTTGTGAGGAATCTTAAAGGGGCAACTACTGCCTCAACCTCATCCCACCCCAATATCTCCAACCCCGTCAAGATTGAGTGATTTGGTGGTCACTAGACCCTTGTATTTTTGCGACTTTGGCATTGCCAGGAATCTTTCGATAACTGGAATCTGCTAGCTAAACATAATCAAGTTTGGGTCTTCATTTGCCTAACTTCTTACTTTAAAATTTGATTAAGAGCATGTGTTGGCCTACTATTCCATTTTGGTCTTGAATACCACAAGGTCCGCCCATCAGGCATCACGCGGTCTTGGACACATCTCATCAGTAAAATATTTTAGCGAGCCGACTTCATTCATCTCATTTTGATCCTACACGCTTAAAATAGGTTGTCGGTGGACGAAAGTTTTAAAGGTCCCAGAAATGAGATGATAAACTTGCCCACATTCCTTTATGGTGGGCCTCCAGTCCAATAAACGGGCCAAACAATAATACACTAAGCGGTGACAATCATTAGTGAAACTATTGATTTCAGTCAGTGCTATGAATAGATTCACACCATTCACCTGCATTTTCTATTCTCTCTGAAAAAACCCCCCCCCTCACTATTCACTAATGATTTCATCACCAACCCCAATATATTGAATCTTTTTTGGCCCCTGCCTTGTAGACTTGACACAACCACATCAATCCTATTTGTCTTGATACAACTTCAAATAAGTTTTCAACTGTGTTGCCAATGTATCAACATGGAAAAACAGGTTGTAGCTTTTGCCTTAAAGCGCAGGATTTGTGCCTACTATCAACTAAACACGGAACAGAGACATTTTGTGCACTCTTTTTTCATGCAACAGCTGGGAGCTTTATCAAGGTTTTAATAATCTCAAGTTCACATTTTTCAGGCAATACAAAATACAAATCAAATGTTTTTTTCAATTGCCTGTTTTTGATTGTTTTATAGCTTTTCTTTTCAAGTACATGAGTGGAAAGGAACGGTTTCAACATTTGGAGGGAGGGATGAGGAGAGATGTGAATAGGAGGGTTTTTTGTGCATTGTTGCAACATGTTTGTTCACTAATGTGTCAAATTTGAGACATTGTAATTAAATGTGGGTTGCTGAGCACTACAAGTACAATGTAACACGACAGCATTTAAAATAATTGGTTGATTCATATGTAGCCTTCAATTTGGTTGCGTGACACAGTGCAAACATTGTAAATTGATATCTAAAAGTAAAAGCCTTATGATATAACCCCGGTACCGCGGTCACGCCTCTTACTGTGTGGTACCCATGCTCGTGTTCGTAGGAATCGCGAAAAGGCTTTTCACTTCCTCATCAATTTCGCGAATTTTATATTTCGCGATATCAAAAAAAGGGTTATCTTTTTTCATTTTCAAGTTCGCGGAACTTTTGAAAAGGGGTAGTACAGTGGGGTGGTCGCAGAAAAACCGATGAAGACCTTTTTTTTTTGTCCGTGATTTTCCGCCATGGATTAAACAGAAAGTATCAATTTTCAAACCTTCAGCTGACACAAGGTCGATTAGGAATATTTCTCTTGTCAATCTGCGCATGTTTCACCCAGCACCTTTTGGGTGCGTCATACATCAGACTATTGTTGACTGTATCTTTCCCATTAGTTCGTGGTTTTTGTTTTGAAAAGGGGATGAATTAAAAACATTCAATGATTCGCGAAAAAATGGGGTAGAGTTTACCCTAAAAATGCGCGATTTTGCACAAAAAAGGGGTCTTTTTTTAAACCAAGATATGCGAAAAGGTGGGTGTTTTCAATTCCTACGAACGAGCGTGGGTACAGCGACAATAAGAGAAGTGACGTTACCGGGGATATAACCTACATTTTTTGAACCAAGAATGATCCCTTTGTAGATTGTTTGTAATTTCCATTGAACTCACAACAACACAGCAACGTGTGTAATGACCCAAGGGAGGTCATAAAACAAGCTACATTCCTGGGTATAGATGTGAGATGATGAGGGGAGCAGAACAGCATCACATGGCTGATAAATACTGGGAAGGAGACAGCATTACCATTTGTTTTTGGCAACCAGCCTCATTATCACTGAGATATGAATGGTCTACCCATGAATGCTGTGGAAAAGTGATGAATAGAGGAGAGTGATTCCAAATGGTTTTGTGTCGCCCTGCCTTAGGCAGGAAACACATAGGGATCACTTTGTCCACTGTTGTTGTTGTCTGTTGTGGATGATGTCTGTTTGATGTCTTGTTGTGGAAAAAGTGGTTAACTTTGCCATGTAATAATCCATCTTTATGGATTTAAACCAAACTTGGGTCACAGGTGCAACATGGCATCCCCCACTTTTAATTTATGTGCAAAGCTTCCCATTCCAAGTTCAAAGTTCATGTGGGTCAAGTTGTAAAATAGCTGAAAATGTGTAAAATTGACCTCTCTGAAAAGTGAATTTCAATTTTTAAACCAAACTTGTCATCATAGGTGAACATTGGATCCCTCATTTTTGATGAGTTCAAAGGTCACAGGCCAAGGTCAGAGGTCATGTGAGGTCAAGTTGTAAAATATCTGAAAATGTAAAATTGACCTCATATGAAAAGTGGAAAGTTCAATTGGAACCAAACTTGAATCATAGTGCCACATGGGATCCTCATTTGTTGATGAGGTCAAAGGTCCATACCAAGGTCAAAGTCCATGTGAGGTCACGTTGTAAAAATATGGCCTGAAATTTAAAATTGACCTCATATGAAATTGAAGTTCAAATTTTACACCAAACTTGATCATGGTGCAGACATGGGATCCCTCATTTGTTGAGAGGTCAAAGGTCACATGCCAGGTCAGAGGTTTTCACCCCATGTGAGGTCAAGTTGAAAATATTGAAAATGTAAATGGACCCTCATATGAAAAGTTGAAGTTCAATTTTTAACCAACTTGAATCAAGGTTGCAACATGGGATCCCTCATTTGTTGATGAGGGCAAAGGACACATGCCAACAGGTCAGAGGTGCATGTTGAGGTTCAAGTTGTAAATAGGCTGAAAATGTAAAATTGACCTCATATGAAAAGTGAAGTTCAATTGGAACCACACTTGAATCAATGGTGCAACATGGGATCCCTCATTTTGTTTGAGGAGGTCCAGGTCACATACCAAGGTCACAAGGCCATGTGAGGTCAAGTTGTAAAATAGGCTGAAAATGTAAAATTGACTCATATGAAAAAGTTGAAGTTCATTTTAACCAACTTGAATCATCAGGTGCAACATGGGATCCCTCATTTGTTGATCGAGGTCCAAAAGAGTCCATGCCAAGGTCATAGTTCATGTGAGGTTCAAAGTTGTAAAATAGCTGAAATGTCCAATGGACCTCCTATGAACAGTGAAGTTAATTGGAACCACCTGAATCATAGGTGGCACATGGGAAGTCCCTCATTTGTTGATGAGGTCCAAAGGTCCATCTCACGTCAAAGGCCTAACTGTGAGGTCAAGTTGTAAATGGCTGAAAATGTAAAATTGACCTCATTTGAAAAGTTGACGTTCAATTGAACCAAACTTGAATCATAGGTGCAACTGGATCCTCATTTTGTGTTGATGAGGTCGTGTAAGGTCACATATCAAGTCAAAGGTCATGTAGCCTATCAATTCACTAACCGCGACGGCAGGCGACACAGCGTCCGAGGACCGATGTTTTTATGCCTTACAGTCTGTTCAGTCCTGTAGTAGCAGTAGTGTATGGGGTTGTGCAGGGGCAGACCGACTGCTCTATTTGGGCATCTGGGATTTCTAAACGGTAATTTATGGAACTTTTTTAACGTGCATTTTCTATGGCAGTCCTCATCTTCTGAAACCCTGTCAAATATAACTCCTCTCAGCCCTCCTAAAGTTCAAACTGCTGTACGGCGAACTATTGTAACACATTGATTTCAAAATCTGTTGGGGTTGTGGATAACCCCCCTTTAAAACAGTGTTATTTACCATAACGGCCATTTAGTCTTTGTCTGTAACATCCGATATGCCTAAGAGCGCCCTCTATAGCCCTCCTATATTTTGCCTTTGAAAAGACTAGCACTTGGGGTTTATGCTGATGTTATGCCGTTCTTTAAATTTACTGTTACATGTATGTTGGCATGTCCTACCCCCTTGGTTAGTAGTTAATGCTGACAGGATTTCAACCTTTTAGAGCCAACCTGATGGGAACCAAATTAATGTAAAGGGAAGGGCCTGACTGGAGATCCATCTTGGACCATTGGTGTAAACGTGGTGGAAGATCATTTTGTCCCGTCTCGCCCCATAGACTGTAATAAGGAAAAATTGTGGAAAGTTTTCTGGCACCCAATTGACCTCCTCATGTCCCCTTCCTTGTGTTAGCCATCCTTACCAGTTTATGTGAACATTTATCTGCAACGACCCTGGGAGTTTGCAGGCCTTCATTATTTTTTAGAAATAGAGGACCTCTGCTGGAGGCAGCTGAGCTCCTCAAAATGAGGTCTGGAGTGTATGAATTATTCCGATATCAATAGGACTCGGAGATGTAACATCATGTGTTGGATAAGGTCAAATCTGTGAATTTTGAACTACCGTTAGGCTCTACTGTACATTAAGACGAGGCATGCCCCTGCGAGCTAAATTGGCGGGAACCCCAAGCTGACATAAACAAGGCCATTTTCTTAGTAGATGCTTAGCCAGGAATAGGAGCACTCAGTCAGGTTACGCAGACTTTGTTTCCCAATAACACACTCAGGGTCATTGCTTTTAATTACATAGCGATGGCGGTCATGAACAAGCGCATAGCACACGAGAACGGCTTTCCAATTGAGTGTTTTGTGTTCACAGCTGTGTTCCATATGTTACTATGATGCCTTTATATAAATCAAATCAGATAGACAAGATGAGTACACCATCATGTATTCGGCACCACTGCCAAATTCAAAGACTCAACCAGTTGTAGTATTTTTCCATTATGTTTGGCTCTTTTTCCAACACAGTCATCTGTACGTGTACATAAGGAAATGTATTTTAGAATCCTGGTTTCTTGGTTATTTTGCCCTAATTTCGTCTTTCTGTGAGAAGAATTCAAGAAATATTCCATTCTTATTTCCCATCTATTAACAGGCGTAATGTAAAATTAATTTTAACCCATGAGTATTACTGTAAATTTTAGGGAGCAGTATTTTTTGCAATAGCAGCAACACAGACATTTTGGGGTTGTGCTAAATTCAAGATTGACCATCATAGCTCTGTACTTCAATGTATGTTTAAAAACATTTCTCAAGGTGTTTCTTTTTCAGCAGTGGCGTACCGAAGCAGTCGGATTCAGAAATGGGGCAAAATTCCCAAGCCATCCTGCTATAAGGGCAAAATCTTAGTCGTCCCGTTGATTTGACCAATCATGTCTGAACCTTTGACGAAATGCGCCAGGAAAATTGGCCCCATTTTGGCCCAAATTTTTAGGCTTGAAATTGTATCAAAATTTCCCGAAGAAGAGGGATAAATGCATATTTTGGTCCATACAATATATCGTCCTGCGTTTTCGAGCAAGGGGACAACTGCCTTTAAAGGTGTCTTTCGTGCCTTTCTCGCACCTTCTGTTTATTCATTGTTCACTAGATATTCTTGAGAAAAGCTTATGCACAAAGTTTGAAGTTGATCCGAGCTTGCAGTTTTGTTATGAGCATTGCTTTTTCCCACGGTTCCATAGGCCCACTGTGTTGTAATTTCTTCTGTCCGGTTACGGACAGAAAATACAAAACTGTGAATTTCTTACAGGTACAACCGAATTTGCACTTAAAGATTAAGGTAGTTATAGGTATACATGGATTACTAAGGTTTATCGTTCAATGATATCAAAATCTCAACTTTTGTAAGGTAAGTCATGGAGGACGAGGTGTGATCACGAATTGCCCCTTTAAATATTACTAACTCTCTTTGTTATAGTGTTTCTTTGATAGAATGCAAGTCAAAATAACAGTCAAGGGGCGACAGTGTTGACCCTGTCATTACTGACCCAACTATTTGATGGAAAACCAAGCACATCTCAAACCAAGAGGATCATTACCATTGCAACGAACAGAAGACCGCTGTCGGTAAGGAAAATGACAATCTTAAGATCTTTACCAGGCAGGAGTGATATTCTTATCTTTTACAATAGCGAAGTGGCATAACTAAAATATACGTAACAATCGTGCATTTGGTGATAAAAGCATGGATTTTGTATATTAGTAGAGTAATCTATACTTAAAATATGAGATCATGATCCACTTCAATTTTTACCCTGACGGGTTTGGCATCCTCTTCAAATGGCCTCCCAAGTTGCGTTTCATTTTTTATCACATACATTCGCTTTCAAATGCTTCGTGACAGATTGCTAAAATGTTATTTTAATGGTCGAAATGTTAAGAGGACATTTTAAGTGACAACACGGTTTAGGAGTTAAAGGGATATTTCAAATCACACATTCATCTTCAAAATGGCGCCAAAAGCATTTTATTTGGTATTAAAGATATTACTACCAGATCATGTATAAAACTCTTTCAGATAATAGTTGTTTGTGTATTGCTAGTAAACCTGCACAGATATTACTCAAGAATAAAGCATACTGCTGTTTTAGCCTTACAGCCATTTTTAAATTGGGCAACCATATACTGATGGTCATACGTTTTGAACTCAACCATCTAAAATGGTAGTGGCGTCACACTTTTCCAGATAACTTTCGTATTTCTTATCATATCTTTGGAAGTACAGTAAATTGAATTCCTTTTGATCTCATTTCAAAGCTGTGTTAAGTTTGGTTTAGGCCTATCTTGATTAATCCCCCTCGCCTGTACCAACTCGCATGAATTTTTGCATCTCCGTTTACAAAAATGTTTCACCACTTTGTCAAAAAACACAAGTAAACTTGGGTCATCCCCGGCAAGAGGACACCTGGAACTAACCTCACCGGACCTTGCCCTGTCCCACAC